>JAOQMQ010000195.1:27073957-27085599 GCA_027563845.1 Erythroxylum subrotundum | reverse complement strand
AAATTATTCTATAAATTAATAAATATTAATTTATCGATAAATTAATAAAATATTCATTTATCGATAAATTAATAACCTCGTATAAGATAATAATTTTTCAGGTCCCAACAATATTTATTTATAGAGGTTTTACTGTAATTATTCAATTCATTTTATTACGATAAATAAATGGTAGTTAAGTGATTGAAAATGTACGGTTCCTTTTTTTTTTTTTCCAGATTCAATACACTTGAACTTCTCTCTCTTCTCTTTTTCTTCCTTCTGTCATTTTTCCTTTCTCTCTCTTCTTCTTGTTTCCATCACTTTCTCTGGATACTTCTTTTATCAGATGACTCCTTGAAAAAGTTTAGAAGATTGTTGCATTAAAACACAAAATTAAGGATTATTCCCGTCTAATCTGTCCTTAACTTCCATAAGATCTGAAAGTTAATCCTTACCTGCTAAACTAGACATGTCTCAGGGCAGCAGCCGTTGCTTTATACGTCAATGGCGTGCAAGATTGGTAAAACAAATCAAATATATTTCACATTCCATTTGTAATTGTAAGACATTTAGGCTAGCAATGTTGTTTCTGTTAACTCAAAACAGGTAACTAAACTATGGCTTGACCAAATATGTTATCGAACTTAATAATATCAATAACATCAGTAGTCAAATCTGTCGTTTAGGCTTCTTAACGAAAGCTCTATACGTAGAAGGTGGACTAGCAAAAGTAAAGCAGTGAACTGTCCTTCCATTTATTTTCTCATCTACACTAGCCGATTGTGAACTTCTGATAAATCTCCAAAGTGTCACCGTTATTTATAAACCTGAAGCCTCCCCTGACTCCTTACACAAACCATAAAGCTAAAAGTTCTTTGAATATCTATTTAATAAAATAGATAATAAAATATCTATTTATTTTTAACTTTTAATTTCTATTTTTAATTTTGGTTCTTTTAGTTTTCAAAATTTATAACCAAAAAAAAGTGGCTTTCTAATTCTATTTTTATATAATCTAATTTACTATCAAACTAAATATATATTATTTAATTATTTAATATATTAATTATTAATAAAATATTGTTGAATTAATATAGTTTAATTACTAATTTAATTTTGTAATTAAACTAAATAAAATTAATTTAATAATTTTTAAAATATTTAAATTTGAAATAAAATTTTGATTTAATAATTATAATTTAATTTAAAATATTTGTTTTAATTAAATTTTATTGATAATTTATTAATAAATATTATATAAGAGATTTAAATAAATTTAATTAATTAAAAATAATTTATCTTTAAGTTTTATCTAATATGTAATTATCATTAGCAATAAAAATATAACTATATTTACATTAACAATTAAATAGGTTTTTATTTTTATTTAAATTAAAAACAAAAATTAAAATTAAAATTAAAATTAAACATTACAACAACAAATAGAAGTGAAATCAAACCGTTTATAACCTTCTAACACCGTAATTGTCATTATCTAATAATGGCAATAAGCAGTCATTTCTCACCCAATCACTTAAAAATTAAATGCACAATCGAATTTCATTGCAATCAAAATCAAATTAATATATTAAAATTAAATTAAATCTTAAATCGAACTCAAATTTGAGACAAAAGTTTCAAATTGGAGTACGTTACTAATTGGAGTTGCTCATTGTCCTACAAATTTACAATTATGTCGGGCTAAAATTGCCAACTCAATCATCATCATGATGCTCACATCGCCGCCACTTCCTAGTCAACCAACAATTCCCTCTATATCAAACATGGTTTGTTGTAAATTGTGGTCTGCAATTGTGGTTGTAGATCAAATTGTTATACGTCCCCCATTAGCCAACATTCCATCAATCAAATCTCGACACAAAAAATCATACTTCCTCCATTGGCCAACATGCCACCAATTCCCTCCATTCCTGCTACTGTCCCCTCGGGCTCACCACCATTAGAAACCAGCTAGTTTTAGCCTTTGAATTTCTCTTTTGTAAGCACTGTCATGGTATGGCTCTATGCTGAATCTTTTGAGGTATTGCTATGCATGCAGTTATATATGTTACGATGTTGTTCACTGTTTTGCTTCTCCTCTGCCTGTGATTAGGGATGGTAAAACAGTTTAACTTAGCTTAAAATTAACAATTTCAGTTCAAATTGATCAGATTTTAAATCGCATTTAAATTTGAAAGAATTAATCTTGTTCGAACTAATTCGGACAAATAGATACTACTTAGTTATATTAAAACGATATAGTAAGTTCGATTTGACGAATTATCCCTACTTGTTATGGTAGTTAAGTATTACTTAAATGTCACCTCATTAACATCAGATTTACTAGATCTAGTGTGTTGCCAAGTATGATTATCGAATTTCGATAGACATAGTAAGTTGATTACAGAAATCCAACAAGAAACTCAATTATGCAAGCCCCCTTCTTCAACACATAAAAGCTACCAGATGCTCATTGAAAGAAGTCCAACTTTGAACCCAATAATGCAAGGCACTTCTTCACCACATAAAGCTACCATGTGCTAATTAGATAAGACGAAAAAGGAAAGCCGATTAAAGTCCAGCTCAAGAAAAATCTTCTAGTGTATCTGGTCACCATGGATTGATGAAACAAATGCTGTAACCTGCAAAGTAGCTGTACTGTTTTATTTGATCATATGGTTCATACCATATATATAAATCGTCACTGGATTTTCTGTTCCTCCAAACCCAGTAATCTTTTTAATTCAAGCAACAAGATAAACTTGTCTCCAAGAACCACTCGATTGGACCGATGTGACTTATAAATCCGAAGTCCCGACATAGACTTGCCGTAGAGAAATTCCATAATCCATTTCCATTCTCGAAAGATCCTTATAAATTCTTCTGGCTCCCTTTTTCTGTTCTGCAAAAGTACACAATTTTTTGTTTTTGCTGCTTTTAGATATGCCCAGAGCGTCAAAGGGTCGCCAAAAGTTGAACGTGGTAAAAATAGAAAATGAGAGCAATCGACAAGTAACCTTCTCTAAGCGTAGGGCTGGCCTGTTTAAGAAGGCTAGCGAACTTTCAACACTTTGTGGTGCGGAAAGCGCGATCATAGTCTTCTCCCCAGGCAAGAAGGTCTTCTCTTACGGTCATCCTTCTGTGGAAGCAATCCTTGATCGTTACCTCACAGGAAATATTCCTCCCACCTCAGGAACTTTTCAACTTATTGAGGCTCATCGCCATGTCAGGGTCCATGAACTCAATTTGAAGCTGACTCAGGTAGCAATCTAGTTTGATCACTCCATAAACAAAATAATAAAAGAAATAGATGACAAAGAGTAAGGAGAATTAAGAACATATCAAGATCACAAATCATGTGTTCTGCATAGGCTTATTCCGTTCGCAATATTATACTTGTACTTGATACTATTACTATAGTTTGAAGTGATTGTAGTCATTCTTTCAATTGTATTTGTATTATTTATAATTAATATTTAATCACAATATAAATCACAATTTAAAATTTTAGTTTTGTGTTTCGTGTTATTTATAAGGATGTTGTAAGTGAGTCAAACAGTCGATCATAATGAAAATTAAATTATTAATTATGATTCTTGTACAATTTTTCTACTTTCTTTTCTGTTTTCCTTTTATCATATATCTCAATGGATTAAACGGTTCATAAAATTAAGTTCTCTGGTATTCTTACTTTTCTTTGGCATGATTGATTCACTAGATATTGAATCAATTAGAAGTGGAGAAGAAGCAAGGTGAAGAGCTTGACAAGATAAGGGGAGCTAGCAATAATCAATGCTGGTGGGAGCAACCTATAGATACACTTGACAGGACACAATTAGAGCTCATGAAGGTGTCTCTGGAAGAACTCAGAAACAAAGTAGCAAATCAAGCTGAGAAACTTCTGTTTCAAACCTCAAATCCTTCTCAGATTGTACCATCAACCTCTACCATTAAGGCTTCTCCTTTTGATTCTAAATACAATGGGTTCAACGCAAACACAAAGCCTTACGGATATAATCATGGATTTGGTAGCGGTTTCTGCTAAGTTCAGTGATGTTGTAGAACTTGGAATATGTAGCCACAGGATTTTTTTTTTTTTTTTCCTTCTTTGGAGGGCGCTACATTCTGAAAAGCTGAATTTAGAATGGAACGTGCGCTTCACCATTTGCTTTATTGTGGCATTCCCCTTATTCACAGTAAGTACAAATTGATGCTGCAAATAATAAAAGTCACAACTATAATCCAAATTTGTGGCTTTAACTTAGAGATGTTAAAGATGATGGATTAATATTGACTATAAATTCCTTGGCTTCCAATCCAACTATACAGATTAGATTAGAGTTTATCAGCTATCGTCAAGATTCAAATAACTATATTTATCTGACGAAAACTCCCAACACATTCCAATGTAATCAGTGACGGAACTAGGAATTTAAGATAAGAGGGCCTAAATATTTAAGTTTTTAAATATTGGGGGGCCCAGTGTATTAATGAGCTCCAAATAACTCTGACCTTATATATATATATATATATATTAAAAATTAAAATATTTAATTTTTATAAATTTTGAGAGCCCAGTGCACCACTGGGCTCCAGCTAGCTACGTCCCTAAATGTAATTATGAAGTATCATTTGCATGTCTAGCTCAGCAAAGATTTGAAAATTTGATAGTTCTTTTTGAATAAAAAGATTGTTATCGGACTCTTATACTTATCTTGGTTAACTCATTTTTGGACTTATAATATGGAGAAATATTTAATGAAAAATATTTATTCTTCTTTTCATTTAATAAAAACTTGAAATTCATAGATGTAATTAAAAGAATAATCACATTCTATTAGTAACCTCAAGTTCAAATTGATACCATGCCTAAAACAAATTATATTTTTCTAATTAAACCTAACAAAAATTTAAATGTAGCTTTTAGTTTGATTTAAATAGTCTAAATATTTTTCGTTAACTTATAATTTATACTTTTATAGTAAAAATTTAACTACTTCGAATTCAGCTTATAGTCTTATCTAGCTCTAAACATATGTGGCAGTGTAAAATTGGAAAAATATATTTCTATAAGGAAAGATGGTCCTACTTTTGATAGATAACATATGCATTAATGCACTGTATACGTTGCACCAAAAAAAAATGCACTGTATACGTACAGCTTTTATTACACTAAATTGTTTTCTATGGATACATCAAGCTTTGCAAGTTTGTATATATGTATAGTATTAAATAAGCATTATAGTAAAATTAAGTTCATGATAAAGCTTAAAGAAATTTTATTGAAGACTTAAATCATTCGTATTTGTTTCGACTAATATTACTTTTTCCAATAATAAGAATATCAAATTTACAAATAATTTTAATTTTTTTGTAAATCCTTCATATATGATTTGGTTTAAGTATATCCTAAAAATTTAATACATGAAATTTTTTTTCTAGACAATTTTGTAGTTCTGGTAATTGATTTTGGAGGTTTGAATTTAGCCTACCCTAATTAGCTAAGTAACAACACGATCTACAACCACAATTTAGCATGCAATATAGAGATGGATTTCTAAACGTGTGAGAATAACTTTTTTGATAGATTGCATATTGGATGATGTTAGAATTCATGGTGCTGAACCTTTTCTTTAATCTATTAAGATAATGATCTGTAAAAATCTGTGATATGCAAAGTTCTTCATTAAACACTATGTTAGCAAAAATGGCAGATATAATTAAATCGGAATAGTTTATCTGAAAATGCAAGGGAAATATTGTCTTAAGTCGGAAATTCCCCCTCTATGATGCAACAGTTCAACGAGATCCGACTTTAGGGTTAACATCTTCTCCACCAGCTTCGGTGCACTCCAAAAAGCGGAGTAGGAACTATCTCTGAGAAGTAATAACAACAAAAGAACAAAGAAGAGATGATATAGGAAGAAGATCCATAT
This sequence comes from Erythroxylum subrotundum, assembly GCA_027563845.1. Classification (NCBI taxonomy): domain Eukaryota; kingdom Viridiplantae; phylum Streptophyta; class Magnoliopsida; order Malpighiales; family Erythroxylaceae; genus Erythroxylum; species Erythroxylum subrotundum. The sequence continues at coordinate 27,079,681 of JAOQMQ010000195.1, read as the reverse complement.
GCATATTGCTGTGGAAGGAGATATGGTTAAGTGTCTGTAGAAAAACTTTGTGTGTTGTATGGAGAAATGAAAAGCATGACCACAAAAAAAAAAAAGAAAAAAACATAATCGTGGGTCATATATGAGATAGCTTTATACATTAACCATGAGATAAAGCCATATTAAAGTATATTAAAATTATGAACGTTGCATGTTAATGGCGATAATAATGTTATAAAAGTTATTGGTGACAAAAAAATATTAAAACATATTAAACAGGTTTTGGAACAACGACTCTAACAATCCCCAACTTGGTCTAAAACTTAAGAAATCAACTGTAATAGTTTAGGAGAAAAATAGGTGAACAACTAAGTGAACTAAGTCTTGAACCTAGTGTTTGAAAAATCAGAAACAAAACCTTCTAGAAAAATAAACAGCCTTAAAATGTCTTGGTCTCATGATCGCTCTAGAGAGATAGCCCAAATACTCTCATAAAAGGGTGACTAGCCCCCCCACAATCACGTAAGTGAGTCCATCAAATGTGTACTGCTCACATCACCCAAACTTGGGTTAACGTACAACGGGATCCGACCCCAGGATTAACGTCTTCTCCACCAGCTTCGGTACACTCCAAAGAGCAGAGTAGGAACTATTTTAAAGAAGTAATAACAACAAAAGAACAAAGAAGAGATGATAGAGGAAGAAGATGCATGTGTATATTGTTGTGGAAGGAGATATGGTTAAGTGTCTGTAGAAAAACTTTGTGTGTTGTACGGAGAAATGAAAAGCATGACCACAAAAAAAAGAAAAAAACATTTTTGAAACAACAATTGGTATCTTTGACGATTCCATCATGTATGATGGAATCATCAAAGATACCAATTGTTGTTTCAAAACGCCACTTATTTTCTCTTTATTTATTTCAAAAAGCTCAATGTACGGAATAGAAATATTCCAACCGTTTTAGCCGATCTAAATATCGGCTTTTTTATGGATTGCCATTTTAAGTATTACTCTTATTGGACTTCTAATGTCAGGATATGGATCAAATAATAAATATTCTTTTTTAGGTGGTCTACGAGCTGCTGCTCAATCTATTAATTATGAAATATACCCTTAACTCTCTGTGTATTATCCATAGCTCTATATGTGAGTCGTTTACTTGACAATTTAAAACAGACTTTTCAAGTAATTAGTAGATAGAAACAATGATCGTAAGGAGTCCTAATTCCAATAGAAAAAAAGGGAGGTTTGTGATGATTTTGAAGCTTACCCACTTGAATTGTATATTTTGACTACCAATTAATCACATAACATCTCCAGTTATTTTGAACTCTTATATATATATGTATGTATGTATGGGATAGCTTTATACGTTAACCACGAAATAAAGACATATTAAAGTATATTAAAATTATGAACGTTGCATGCTAATGGCGGTAATAATGTTATAAATGTTATTGGTAACAAAAAATTATTAAAACATATTAAACAGGTTTTGGAACAACGACTCCAACAATCCCCCTCTTGGTCTAAAACTTAAGAAACCAACTGTAATAGTTTAGGAGAAAAATAGGCGAACAACCAAGTGAACTAAGTCTTGAACCTAGTGTTTGAAAAATCAGAGACAGAACCTGCTAGAAAAATAAACAGCCTTAAAATGCCTTGGTTTGATGATCGCTCTAGAGAGATAGCCTAAATACTCTCATAAAAGGGTGACTAGCCCCCCACAATCACATAGGTGAGTCCATCAAGTGTGTACTGCTCACATCACCCAAACTTGGGTTATGGAATTCATTAAGGATTAAACAATCCAATCTCATCAAACACAGTAAAGTTATGCTAGGGACGTTATTCAGCAACTGAATATATCTCAGTATTATTCCACAAATAATGTACAAGTAAGTAGTCACCTCATAACTCGTTTGACCCATTGAACTTAGTTTCCTAAGATGGGTGTCCATCACGAGGTTACTACACAATTGGGCTCAACCCTTCCCTTTAGCATGCTTACTCAAAGCTTTTATAAACGGATTCGCTAAGTTTCTCTTTGACTTGACATAGTCCAGAGAGATTACACCATGTCTAATTAAAGTACAGACAATTTTATGTCTCAATTTGATATGTCTACTTTTGCCATTATATGCCTTGATCTTAACAACATGAATGGCAACCTTCGAATCACAATGAAGGAACACAGAAGGAATTGGTTTTTCCAAAAGTCAGATATCTGCTAAGATATTCCTTAGCCAATTCCAAAGCCATAAACTCAGCCTCCATTATTGATCTCATAATACAGGTTTGCTTGGATGATTTCCAAAAACATTGCAACTCCTACCAAGGTAAAAATATAACCACTGGTATAGTGTATATCATTACTCTTCGTAACCCAGTTAGCATCAAAATACCCCTTCCAATACAGGAGGATGGCCATCAAAAGATAATCTATAATGCATAGTACCTTTCAAATATCTCAACAAACGAATCAAAACATTCCAATGCTCTTGACTAGGATTATGAGTATACCTACCAAGTCTACTCATACAGTATGCAATATCATAACAAGAATAGTTCATCAAGAATATCACGCAACCAAGAATTTTAGCATACTCAGCTTGGTTTACATTGCCACCAATATTTTTCTTTAAAGCAGCATTAGCATCATAAGGAGTCTTGACTAATTCAACATCATAGTAACCAAACTTCTTCAAAATTTTCTCAATATAATGAATTTGATTCATCCTAAAACCAAAGTCAGTCCTATCAACTTCAATTCCCAAAATAAAATCGACATATCTAAGATCTTTCATATTAAAGAAATACTTTAGCAAACTCTTGGTAGTATCAATGACAGATAAGTTAGTACAAAAAATAAGCATATCATTTACATAAAGGGTTATGATCACACAACTATTGGCCTCATATTTCATATAAATGCAAGAATCAACATCATAAGAGGTGAAACCATATTTGAAAATCTCACTTTCAAATTTCTTATACCACTGTTTAGGAGCTTGTTTAAGTCCATACAAAGACTTAACTAACTTACACACCTTTTGGTCCTGACCAGGCACTCTAAACCCCTCGGGTTGGACCATATAAATTTTCTCATCAAGATCACCGTTCAAGAAAGTTGTCTTAACATTCATTTGGTGCACATGAAACTTAAATACCGAGGTAATAACAAACAAGATCCTTATAAATGCAATTTTAATAATAGGAAAAAAATATAAAAAAGTCCAATCCTTCCTTTTTTTTAATGCCTTTAATCATAAGTCTTACCTTGAACCTCTCAATGGTTCCTTCAGGTCTCAATTTCTTTTTGAAAATCCACTTACACTCCAAATACTTACAACCTTGAGGTAGACCAACTAAAATCCAAGTTTTATTAGACAAGATTGACTCTAATTCAATGCTTCTTCATAAGTTTTAGGATCTTCCTCAATAATATAAGTCACCACAAAATCGACATCTATCTCCTCAGGTTTTTTCAGTACGAAGGAAGTAATAAAGTCATAACCAAAACTGGTGGATACTCTAGTTGTTTTGCTTCTCCTTAGTTCAATAATTTCCTCTTCCTCTATATCATCGTGAGTAGAAGAACTAGGGACATATTCTCTAAGAGTTTGCATACTTACTTTCATAGGAAATATATCCTCAAAGAACACTGCATCTCTTGACTCCATAATTGGTCCATACGTGTTAGATCCCTATTCCTTAACCATAAATCTATAGGTAGCACTATTAGAGGCATATCCCACAAAAATTGAATCAATGGTCTTAGGCCCAATTTTCTTCCTCTTATGTTAAGGTAAAAAAATCTTAGCAAGACACCCCCATACTTTCAAAAAATCTTAGCAAGACACCCCCATACTTTCAAAAAACGCAAGTTAGGTGGATAACCTTTTCAAATTTCATAAGAGGTTTGATCTAGTTTCTTATGAGGGACTCTATTTAGAACATAACAAGCTAAATTTATAACATCCTTCCACATAAAATCAGGTAAACCCGAGGAAATCAACATTGCATTCATCATATCCTTAAGTGTTTAATTTTTCCTCTTGGCTATTCTATTTTGTTTAGGAGTATAAGGGGCTAAAAGCTTATGAAAAATCCCAACTTTACCACAATAATCTGTAAGGAAATCAGTACTATACTTACTTTTATTTTTTAATAAGTAAACCTTAGTAAATTGAGAACAATCATCCACAAAAATAATATAATATCTTATTCTTCCTTTATTCACGCAATTTTTAAAATCTCCCAAATCTGCGTGCTCCAAGTTCAACAATTGTGACTCTCTCTTGGTTACAGACTTTAAAGATTTCTTATAGTGTTTAGCCTCAACACAATTTTGACATTTTTTCATTTCATTAGTGATCTTAGGCAACAAGTTTAAGCTTTGCATCCTTGTCATTGACCTCACGTTCACAAGCTCAAGTCTAGAGTGTCATAGGTCTAGAGAGTCAACAATATAAGCAGAAGAAGTAAATACATTCATTTCACAAATAAGTCCCCATTACAAAACCCTTTGCCAATAAAGTTCTCATTCTTAATAAGAACTCGCTTATCATAATCAAAGATAATTTTAATACCAACTTTGTTGAGCAACGCACCAGAAATCAAGTTTCTACATCAGGAATAAATAAAACATTTTCTAACATCAACACTTTTTCAGAAGTGAGTTTGAGAGTGACCTTCCCAACACCTTGGAAAGGAACTCTACTGGAGTTGTTTATATATACGAAATCACCATCAACATCATCATTCAACTCTTTGAACAAGTCCTTGCTGGTGCAAATGTGGTGTGTGGCTCCTTTGTCAACGATCTACTCGACCAGGTTTCCAGCAAGGGTATGCATATCATAGGTTCAGCTGGCAGAGTTCCCCTTTAATAGTATTTTTAAGAACAACCTCCCCCTTTAAAGTATAAATACCTTTACTTAAATATCATAAACTACCTATGTGAAATTATTAGTTTTGATTAAGGTGTTTTAACCGTGTTCCATAAATATGTAGATGAGATTTAATGAAACATGATATGAACATTATAATCGGAACAAATGATCTGTTCCCTAAACTACCCCACCATAAGAGATTGCAAAAATTAGATAAGCAGCACACCTCTTAATATGGAGTTCCTTATGATTGTCATAATGGAAAGACATCTTGTGCAAAAATCATACCAGTAGAGTTAGATAGAAGAACATGTGAGTCTTCCAATAATGAGAAACATGTCTAATTAGAGGTAGATGATATTGTTTCTTACTTGGCTCTTTACACATTTAACTTTATTCTAAAAATATAGTCATTTTAAAAATATTTGTCGATTTTTTTTAGAAAGAGATAGACGGAGGACTAATGAACAATATTTTATTTAAAGTAAAAAGATTAAAATAATACTTTCATAATAGTGTAATTAATCCCAAATAAAAGTAGACTATGAAGACTACCTTTTATAATTAATATAAGCTATGAAATAGGAAGAGAGAAAAGAAAAGAAAATAAAACATTACAAACAAAACTAAAAATAAAAATATGTCAACTTACCTAAACAGAATTTATTCTAATATAAAATTGATATATTCAATTAATATATTAAAATAAATATAACATATATAAGTAATCAAACATATTTTCAAGTTATACATCATTAAATCAATTGTAATAATTTAACAGAATTGCAAGAATGTGCTCTTGAGTCTTGATGACGTGTTAAAGCCGAAGTACCTTTTTTTGGGGGGG
>JAOQMQ010000195.1:27044821-27068919 GCA_027563845.1 Erythroxylum subrotundum | reverse complement strand
ACTTTTTAAAGCCTAAGTACCTTTTTTACCCCCCCCCCCCCCCAAAAAAAAAAAAAAAACCGAAGTACCTTTTGGCCCTTAGTATAAACAGAGGTATTTACGTGCCCAGGCTTTCCTAAAAAATCAAATCAATTTCCAGACCTATAAAATATAAACTCCTTTTTGCCCCTGTGTCATTTGCTCTGCTTCCCTTGTCCCCTCCCCCCTCGTCTGACTCCATCGACGATCAACACCAAACTCCAATCTCCGCTGGCTAATTCCAGCTGTTCCATCATCAAGGTAAGAGCTCTGAACTCTCTCCTCCTCCTTCTTGCTTCTCACTCTTTCTCCCTCGCGAACGCCTATTTTACAGGCAAAATTTTCATTTTTATAAAGAGAAGAATTTGGAAAAGAAGAGGAACGAACATGGAAAATGCCAATTGGAAAACATGATGTGATGCGTGGTAGAGATTATGAGGCATAGGCAAGAAATCTGCTTTTGGTAGGGTAATTTGATGGATACAAATATGCGATGTTAAGTAATTAGAGGATTCTATTCATCTGAATATAACTAGAGATTTCAGATGGATTTATTGGAACAATTAGACAATTAGGGTTTAGTATGGAATGGTATTTACGGAGACTCCTCCTTCCAACGCTCTTCCTCTGACCACCCAATTAATTTAAATCATCTTTGAAGAAGGAATAGTGCTCAATTCTCTCACACGAAGCTCCACCATTCTCTAATGTCTCTCCTCCTTCTCCAATGAGCCTCAGGGCCCACGCACGGTTGCTTAGGTCAGTTCAGACACGGTTGCACTGTGGGTATCCAAGGTATTGCTTGGGCCTTTGGTGGTATGATCGTTGCTCTTGTCTACTGCACTGCTGGTATCTCTGCTACGTGTTCAAAATTCTTCCTTTTTTAATTTCTGATGTTTCACGTGGGTCTTGTTTTCGCTTCGTAAGTTCCTTTTTTTTTTTTTGATGTACGTTTTATCGTCTCTTCTTCCTTTCAAAGAATTCCACAGTCCGCAGCCACTCCCCAGATCCGCACTCTTTGTTTCTTAACTCCTTTTTTTCCTCTTATGTGGCTTGTAGATTTTCATTGGCGTAATTTCATTTTTCTTGATGAACCATGTGTTTTTTAGTCTTCTCCTCCACTAACTCCATGTGGATTTTGGATTCTAAATTGTGAAAGCTCCGTTTGGGATTGGGTTTCTGTGATTTGTTCGTTGACTGTTGTATTAGTATAGTTTCTTTCATCTTAAGTAAGAAGTGTCTGAAAACCCATGTTTGTATTACTTCCATATGTTTTGATTTTACCTGTCGATCCCTTCTTCCTAAAACTTGGTGCTTTCCGTAGCTTTCTTTCTAGTCTTAGTTGGTTCTTGGATATATTACCAACTTTTCTCTTCCGGTTGTGTTATTCTTTTGTGTGTTGACTTTTATTTGATGATTTATTTGATAAGAAAAAAAGAAATATTTCTGTAGACCAAAAAAAATTCTTAATTTTTCTTACCATAAAGACCTTTTACTTGCAGTAATTACCTTGTGAATGTCAAATCTCAGTGCTTTCACTAATCTACAATCTTCAGCCTTAGTTTGGATGTTGTAGTTCAGAGAGATGTATGAAAATTTGATCTCAGATATACTTCTTTTATGAACTTGTTATTGCTTTGTTCTTTCTTTACTCTTAATATAGCCCCTTATTGCCTTATTTGGATCAATTTGTTTCGTACAAGCTTAAAGTAATTATGCTGAAGGGGCTTACTCAGACCAGGACCTAAATTTCTTCATGTTTTTATGAATATGGTTGTCCGCTATTTAATTAGAATTCCTTCTAATTATTAGTATTAGTATTAGTATTAGTATTAGTATTATTATTATAATAATAATTATAAATATTTATACTGGTTGTGTTGTTGTTTGTTGTATGGAATAGTATTTACAATTCCTGCTTGGAGCTACTACTCCATGTTCTAGCCTGTGTTTGACTGATAGCTTAGTGTCAACTTATATGATTGGGTCTTAATTTTTACTATGATGATAGTGTAGAGACGTAATTGAAGGATGGGTAGCTACGAGTCTGGTGGTGCTTCACCTGATGGCCACCAGGAAGGTGAGTTAGTTGCTTTATGCTATCTTACGCTTGTCGTCTTTCTGTTTTTGCTGTGTTCATGGAATTGAAACCCATTGTTGCTTTAAAAAGAGCAGAATAAAGTTGCGTAGGCCTTCTAGGGTTAGAATGCTTTGAAATCAGGGAACTTATTTTAGAGAAGTCTGGTGTTATTGTTTTAAACTGCTATTGTTAATACTATTAGCTGTTTATTATACTGCATAGGAATTTGCCCCATGATAAATAACAATATGATTGATGAACTGCTATTACAGCTTCTATATAACTATGACTGATTCTAGATAACATTATTCCCAATGCTCAGAACCATCCAGTTAATGGTGAATTTATTTTTGTAAAAACCCCATTTTTCCTTAGCATGCAAGTCCTGAGTTTGAGTCAATATTACTTTTTCCATATGTCTAGTTTTGGTTTGTATGCTCTAAATTTATCTGTTTCATGGGATATTGTTCTACTTTAGTTTCATTATGAAAGTTGTCTTTTTTGGTGTACTTGTAATCCGATTCTTGTCGAAAATGATGCTATAATGATTTGTCTTACATTTTGTTGTGACTTATGACATCTTACATCCTATTTTAACAGATGATGAGGAGGAATATGAGGAAATTGGTGGAGGTAACCGGTTTTTGGGTTTTATGTTCGGGAATGTTGATAACTCTGGTGACCTTGATGCTGATTACCTTGATGAGGTGATTGTCTGTTTCTATTGGATGTTATGTCTAATCCATGCCTTCTGATAGGAATATCAGTAGAGATTGTATTATTTACGTAATGAGTAGGGTACAGTAGTAGTATACCTCCTGGAAGATAGCTTCCAGGCCAATACAATAGCTATATTTTCCAGAAGATGAATAATGATGCCCTCTCTCTATACAGATTCTTCTATATTCCCTCTCCTCGTTCATTCACAATCTCTCTCCATAACTAACTCCTAACAACCTGTCTATGTGGCATTTGTATTTGTTCCCTTCCCCATCTTACCCCTACGGATGTAGGTTTGGATGGGCTTAGTGGGCTGTTTGCTAATACTAGTACTAGCAGACTGATTAGCACTAGCTAGGCTGATCACTAGGAGGAATGCTGACAGTTCCCTCCTCCTCAAGAGGTAGCTTGTCCTTAAGGTGAATGGAAGGGAATTGTCCTTTGATGAATTCGGCATCTTCCCAAGTTGCTTCTTCTGCTGGTTTGTCTCGCCAACGAACAAGCCACTGGATAATGCTCCTACCCTTGTACTTAGACAAGCGAGAAGCTAAGATCGCTTCAGGTTCAGCCAAATCTCCCTGGTCCATTTCCAGCCCTTGAGGTAGGCTGTGCTCCACCGAATGGTTGCCTAAGGCTTTCTTCAGTTGAGAAATGACCTTGGATGAAGAAGGGAGTTGTAGTCTATAGGCAACCTGTCCCACCTTCCCAATGATCTTGAAAGGTTCCTAATATCTCGCTGATAACTTAGGACAGATTCTCCTTGCCACCGTAAGCTATCTATGTGGTCGTAGCTTCACAAAGACTAAGTCACCTACCTGAAAATGTACCTCCCTTTTGTGACTATCTGCTGCTTTCTTCATCACCGACTGTGCTCTCACTAAGTTTTGTTTGAGTTGACATAAAGCTTCATCTCTATCAACCGAGGCTAAAGCTATAGATTCCACTTGAGTTTCACCTTGGGAGAAGTGCAATATGGTAGGTGGAAGACGGCCATAGACAACCTCAAAAGGAGTTCGCCCTGTCGAAATGTGATAGTTGGTATTATACCAATACTCAGCCCATGCTAACCAAATAGACCAGTTTTTAGGTTGCTCGGAGGTGAAGCAACGAAGATAGGTTTCTAGGCACCTATTAATCACTTCGGTTTGTCTATCCGTTTGTGGATGGTAAGAGGAACTCATCTTCAATGTTGTCCCTTGTAACTTGAACAACTCCTTCCAAAAATTGCTAGTGAAGAGTGGGTCTCGATCACTAAGGATGGGGCTAGGAACTCCATGTAGTTTCACTACCTCTCGGATGAATGTCTCAGCCATGGTTTTGGCAGTGTATGGATGTTTGAGGAGTGAAAAATGGGCGTACTTAGATAAACGATCAACTACCACAAATATAACTTCATAACCGTGAGATTTGGGAAGCCCTATGATGAAATCCGTTGAAACTTCCTCCCAAATCAGTTGAGGAATAGGTAAGGGCTGCAATAAACCAGCTGGAGACATTGCCATATACTTATTTTTCTGACAGATTACACATTCTCGCACAAACCGTTGAATGGAGGATTTTATTCCCAACCAAAATAGTCCAGAAGCTAACCTTTTGTAAGTCTTGAGGAAACCAGAATGTCCTTCCGAAGGTGAGGCATGATACTCATGTAGAAATTGAGGAATTAACACTGAAGTTGATGAGAGGACCAATCTGTTTTTGTAAACAATAAACCGTCCCTGATGTGGAAATCAGGTTTAGAAGTAGGATCTTCTTTGAGTGTTGTCATAAGTGAGTTTAGCTTGGAATCCTCCCTGAGCTCCCATCTTACTACATCCATATCAAGCCAAAATGGAGCTGAAATCGCTGAGAACAGTAATTTGTCATCTTCAACCCTTGATAGAGCGTCTGCTGCCCCATTTTGCTTCCCCGGTTTATAGATGACTTCAAAATCCAGCCCTAACAACTTCGCTTGCCAACATTGTTGATCTATAGAAGGAATGCGTTGATCCCATAAATGCTTCAAACTTCTATGGTTAGTATAGACCTTGAAATGCCTTCCAATTAGAAAGTATTTCCAATGTTGGATAGCCATCACCACTGCCATCACCTCTTTCTCACACACTGACTTGGAGTAGGTTGATGCAGCCAAGGCTTTGCTGAAAAATGCCAGGGGACGACCTTCTTGGATGAGGACTGCACCTGGCCCTCTTCCTGAAGCATCACACTCAAGGGAAAACTCTTTGGAGAAATCGGGTAAGGCTAGGATTGGTGCTAAGGTCATCTTCTGTTTCAGCTCTTTAAATGCTTCATGAGTTGCATTTCCCCAGCTGAAATTGTCTTTCTTTGTGAGTTCGGTAAGAGGTTTGGCAATTTTTCTATAATCTTTGACAAATTTACGGTAGTATCCAGTAAGTCCTAGGAACCCTCTCACCCCTTTAACATTCTTCGGAATGGGCCAATCCAAAATGCTCTTAATCTTCGAAGGATCCATTTCTACCCCCTTATAGGATATAATGTGGCCTAGGTACCCTACCGATTGCTGTCCAAAAATGCACTTCTTCTGATTTGCCATTAGCTGATTATCCATGAGCAATTGCAGCACACAACTTAAATGCTCCAAGTGCTAATTCCAATCTGCACTATAAATCATAATATCGTCAAAGAAAATGAGGACGAACTTTCGTAATATAGGTTTAAAAATTGAGTTCATGGTGGATTGGAATGTAGCGGGGGCATTCATGAGACCAAAAGGCATCACTAGGTAGTCATAATGTCCCTTATGTGTCCGGAACCTTGTCGTATAAATGTCCTCCTCTTTAACTCTGATTTGATGAAAACCTGACCTTAAATCCACCTTAGAAAAACATCTAGCCCATGTAACTCCTCCATCAGCTCATCCACGACTGGAATAGGAAATTTGTCCGAAACCGTGAGCTTATTTAAAGCCCAGTAATTAACGCACATCCGCCATGATGCATCCTTCTTTTTGACAAGAATAACCGGACTAGAAAAAGGACTGATACTTGGCCTTATAACTCCAGTATCCAGCAAGTTCTGAATCTGCTTCTCAATCTCATCCTTATGATGATGTGCATATCTATATGGACGGATGTTCACGGGTTCTGCCCTTCCTTCAAGTTAATTGCATGGTCATGTTCCCTCCTAGGTGGTAGTTCCTTTATTTCTTCTCTTGGCCGTATCACTCCTTCACCAACTAGTTCCCTCTCCACTTTTCTTGCGATAGAAATCAATCGAGTTCGAGTTTGGTGGTCGTGGGTTCGAACTCGGTTCTTCACTTCTTCACACAAGCCTCCCAAAAAACAACTCATCTACCACTTTTTGGGAAATGACCAATCTGCGACGCAACTCTCTCAAATTCATCAATATATTCGTCCACCGAACCTCGTTGGGAGACCAACTTCAATTGTTCTATCGGATCACCCTCGTCCTTACCCCCATAAGGTTCGAACAAAGAACGTTTGAACCTCTCCCACGTCATGCGTGGGTTGAACTCCCGAAGAGTCATAAACCAGTATAATGTCGCTCCCTCCATGCAAATCTGGACCATCGGCAAACGTAGCTCAGGTGGAATCTCGTGGATCGTAAAGTACGATTCAGCTCGCGTAACCCATGCAAATGGGTCGTCTCCATGGAACGAAGGAAGATCGACTCGAAGGGCTACGTTCCTATATTCCTCCCATGCACGTTCGGTAGCAGCTGAAGAAACGTGCTCATTTGGTCGGTGGTTATCGAACCCCTGCGAGCCACCTGCGGTTTTGTTCCCACTTTCCGAATGTGTGGGCTGCGCCGATCTATCATTTCCAGCTGAAGAAGACGTGTGCGCATGGTGGACAGACACCGGTGTTTCTGCGGGTTCTTTGCCAACAATGTTTGAAACCCATCTCTCAACTCTGACTGTAAAAGACTTCGAGATTTGGCCAATGTCTCTACGCTAGCCATTAGCGTACTGAGCTGTATCCGTAGGTCCTTCAAGCCAAGGTGGTGCCATGCGATTTAACCATTCCCTCTTGTGCCGAGAGGGATGATTCCTGCCTTCTAAGAGATGCCTCCACTGTGGATACTCTAGCCTCCATTCTAGTTTGCATACAATCTCCCTACTTGGTTCTCTCAATGAAAGCACCAATTGGTAGGAATATCAGTAGAGATTGTATTATTTACGTAATGAGTAGGGTACAGCAGCAGTATACCTCCTGGGAGATAGCTTCCAGGCCAATACAATAGCTATATTTTCCAGAAGATGAATAATGATGCCCTCTCTCTATACAGATTCTTCCATATTCCCTCCCCTCTTTCATTCACAATCTCTCTCCATAACTAACTCCTAACAACCTGTCTATGTGGCATTTGTATTTGTTCCCTTCCCTATCTTACCCCTACGGATGTAGGTTTGGATGGGCTTAGTGGGCTGTTTGCTAATACTAGTACTAGCAGACTGATTATCACTAGCAGAGTGATCAGCACTAGCAGGCTGATCACTAGAGGAATGCTAACACCTTCTTTCCATACATATTATAACAATAATATTTAGTTTTTCATTTTTAAGTTTCAGACTATTAACAACTGTTCTTCATATTGATTCTCGATAAAATTCAGCATGTCGACATGGCTTTCTGACTAAGTTATGAAGAGGACAAACTGTTTCCTTTGTACTAAACCACACTAAGTGTTATTGATTTAAGTCTCAGAAAATTAGAAGATTAATATTTTTTGCTATTTTGTAGAAAGCTTGAGTCCTTGCTGAATAGTATTTACCCGTGGTAATAAGTTCAAATGTGTGAACATTGGTCTTTTCTGACGTTGGGAAATAGATGTCTTGTGCATTGACTTGAGTTAAATTAATGGTTTAGGGGAACATTGACTGAATGTAGATTAGTAATTAATTGCTTAGGAACTTAGAGCTACATTGGAAAATGTTTTCAATTGATATTATGGTTTGAGTTATTATGATGCAGTGCAACTCAAACTGTAGGCTTTGCAGAACTCATCTAGTCTTTTTGTATTTGTTTCAAGTCTAAGTGATGTTCGATTGTTTTAGAGTATCTTATATTGACTAAACATGAAAATATTAAAGGGTTTATAAGTGATAAGGACCAACTATCCAAATTGACTAGATACTCTTAACAGGTTGGCTTGATTTACTTTGCATATTAGCCTTTGGATAGTCTCTGGTCATCATTTTCTTTTCTTTTGTTACAGTAATTTTTTAAATTTCTGTTTCTCACCTTCAGGATGCAAAGGAACATCTTTCTGCACTGGCTGACAAGTTGGGTCCGTCATTGACAGACATAGATGTAAGTCTTTGTTATGCATCATATGGATAGTTTTTATACATCAGGAGATTTTTCCCTAAGTTCCATTTGGTCATACATTTTTTATGATACGAGGTTATGTATGAAATTTATGTTTTCTGTCTCCATCTTGGTGTGACACTAATCTTATTATTCCATTCCCAGTTGTCAGTGAAATCACCAAATACTTCAGCTGATGCTGCAGAACAAGGTGATTTTGTCTGCCAGGATAAAACTATCTCATGCGGTTTTTGATGTTTTGTTAGTATCTTTGTTTCGTCTATTAGTCTTTCTCTTTTAAAATTTTTCTGTATCTAGTAATTTGACAGTCTGTAGCGAATCATTAGAGAGAAACTTTTAAATTCAATTGGCATTTGCCTGTTGGTTTGTTGTATATCATAGTGCACTGGAGCTTGGTTGCGGGGCAGAAATATGCTTTTTGTTTCTAATACAAGAACTGACTTGTTAATTATTCAATACAATACTACTATTTGATGAATAGATCGAACAGTTTAACCTTTTTGCATGCATTGGTAATTGAACTGAAGTGACAGACTAATCATATAAGTTCTTTCAAAAGTTATAATAAATCAACAAGTAGGTTATAGATTGAAGATATAACTTAAACTTAAGGAATGTGCTCATTGAATTCAATCACGTAGCCTTCCATAAGTGGAGTAATGGCTAAAAGTTACAACTAGTTGGGGTTTTTTCTTTTATATTGGTAACAAGCTAGGAGAAATTCCCATATAGCGAGTTTCTATTGAAGTACAAAAGTTGTTTATGCTAAGATGTTCCAAATTGGATGCCTTCTACACGATGGGAGGGCTATCATTTCATGCACCAAGCAGAACAATATAGGCATTCAGAGTATTTAACTAACTCTAGACTGTTCTCATGGTTTTAATATTATTCAGTTAGAGGATTTTTTGAATTTGTGACAGAGAAAATTGCCTAGAATTCATATTTACCGACATGGGCCTCTCTCTTTATATCTCAACTTATGCTGCAATCTTTTCACTATACACAGTTAAGTGGGTGTTTCTTCATGGCCACAAGCAATAGAAGATAGCAATTAGTCGTCCACAAGGGTTATTTTTTTCCACCAGCTTGCATGTCTCTGCATCATTGAGCTACTTTATGTAGAATGTTTTTACCTCAATCACCTTTGGTTTTTCGGTTTTCTATTTGCTTAATTAGACTGTCTAAAGAACTAATAAATCAGTAGAATGTTTTTACCTCAATCACCTTTGGTTTTTCAGTTTTCTATTTGCTTAATTAGACTGTCTTGAGAAGTAATAAATCGATGGGGAGGGCCTGATCATAGATATTGCTATTTGATTCTCTTTCTTTCTCTCTGGTTCATTGAAGTAACTGTGCACAGTGGTTTGTGCTTATTTGGTTTCTGCAGGGGATGAAAAGGACCAGTTAATTATGTGTACATGTGCTTAGGTGTATGATTATTTTGGTGGAATACGCATGACATATTTGCTTACTCATCTACTTCAATCTATCTTGCCATTTTTCTGATTTTGTATTTAATGCTGATATATCTTGCTAGATTATGATGAGAAGGCAGAAAATGCAGTTGATTTTTTAGATTTTGATGAGCCCTATGAGGGTCCTGAGGTTCAAGATGCTACCGAGGAGGATTACTTATTACCTAAAAAGGAATACTTCTCTTCTGAAGTTTTTGTGACAACATTAGAGCCCAGAGGCTCTGTGTTTGATGATGACAATTATGATGAGGAGGAAGAAGAGGAAAGGGAACATCTTCATCTAGATGAGAAACTTGAAGTTGAAACTACTTTATCAGGTTCACTACTTAATAGTGCTATCTTTTTCAAATTGCCAAATTTCTTCAGTTGCTTTTTTTTTTTTCCCTTCTGAATTAGTCCCACTTGAGAAAATTAATGTCTTTCAGCATTTATCCATTGGTTTAGCCACTTCATATTGTTAGCGGTTTAGATGAATTATTAACAGAATCCCACTCGATAAAAAAAATCTCAAAGAAGTTGTAAATGATAACAAATCATTTTTGGCTCCTGGACCTTTATTCATTCGACATACTTTAGCATTGCCTTCAAAGATGAGCTGGGTGTTACTATGGTTTCAGGAGAGAAGTCTCCAGAAGATGGCAAAGCACTGGTGTCCTTGGAGTATGAAAGTTCAGACTTGGGCTTGGAAGAGTTTGATGAGGTAGTTTCAAATTCAACTCCTTCCCTTACTCCTCCAAAATTTCTGTTCCTTTATGCAACTAGGGGTAGAAATGAGTCGGGTCGCTTGTGCTCAGGTCTGACTTGGAAAGTTTCTATACTGTTCAAGTGCAGCTTGAGCTTGGCTCTATTAAGAAAAAAGTGACTTAAACTTGACTCAAAATTGGCTTTGGTTTCGTTCTAAAGTTTATAAACAAGCGAGTTCAATTTCAGTCAGGTTTCAGGTAAAAGTCCATACCTAGAAAACTGTCTTTAAACATAAAATAGAAGGATTCCCAATAATTTAAAAACTAAATTTAATTTACAATAGTTGTGTAACAATTTGACATCAAAATTTAAATCCCAGCTTCAAAGACAAAAGCTAATCTAGAAATAAACGTTCGATAACTTACAAAGGAGCAGCAAAGGGAAAGGTAAAAAAAAAAAAAAAAAAAAGAGAGAAAGAGGGGCAATGAATAATTTAAATTATGAAGGAGTGACA
Source organism: Erythroxylum subrotundum (assembly GCA_027563845.1). Classification (NCBI taxonomy): domain Eukaryota; kingdom Viridiplantae; phylum Streptophyta; class Magnoliopsida; order Malpighiales; family Erythroxylaceae; genus Erythroxylum; species Erythroxylum subrotundum. The sequence goes on along the minus strand of JAOQMQ010000195.1, from coordinate 27,058,113 downwards.
TGGAATTGCATAGGCTGCTGAGGTCTGTATCTTGTGTTGGAGTTTAAATCATAGTTGAAGAAAGGAGGAAGAAGAGATGTTGGTCAAGAGAGGAGAATTAGAGGGAGAAAAATAACATCCCTTAGCCATTATAAAGAGAAATAACAGAAGAAGAAATCCAAAGCGTTGACTATACTGGAGAGGAAAAGAGAGAACCCTAATTATAATCAGGAAAAACTGGAGGAAAATTCTCACAAGCCCCTTTTTCTTAAAAGACTTCAAAATCAGAATGTTAAATAAGAGTTGAAAGTTTTTAGGGGCTAACTTAAGATTAGAAACTATCTAAATAACACAGAATTTGTTTCTTTTTTTATTAATTGGATTTATTTAAGCAAAGTCATGTATACGCAATTCCAAACAATTTTTATAAAGCAAGGTCAACAAATTGTGAAGCAGTCTATGCGATTCAAATGCACAGTTTACTATGTTCAAACTCGGGTTGTTTATTAACAAGCCTAAAATTAATGTTTGAATTGATTAATTACATTAATAAACATGTTTCGAGCAAGCCAAACTCCGAGTGCTAACTGAATGCCTTGGTTCATTGAAAACCTTTTAAGCAACTTCAATATGTTGTCTGCTTGAAATGGAGTTCGATAGCTGGGTAAATGTTTTGGATGTGATAAGAACATTTCACTTTCTTACTACCAAGCTTGAAGAAGTCATTGCAACTCTCTGAATCACCTTCAGTGTTGGCATTTAATACTTGCTTGCATTTTAGACATCACATGCATTGATAATTATGATTGATATTGTAATGTATCAAAGCACTGAGATTGCTAATATTCTCTCGTTCCTGATAGTTTCATAGTGTGGATACTGAATATTCAACCAAGTTGGCAACTAATTGTGCTTATTATGCTTTAAATGGCAAATAGCTGGAAAGAGATGCTGTATTACAACTGCATGCATCATTTCATCTTTTTCTTCCTACTCTTATCCTACTCTTATCTTTTGCCTCTTTAGTCGCTATTGTTAGCATTATAGCCTACTTCTCAGCTTATATTGTTAGCTGCTGATTATTAATTATGTTCATCATGAACAAATGGGGAACTACTAGACTGGTTTGATCCCAAGATTTCAACAAACTCACCCTTGTTTGGTGCGTCAGATTCAATTTCAAGTCCTATCACACAAATGAAAAAGAATCATTTATGAAGTTAATAGAACATTCCATTTACGTTCCTGCACTCTTACTCTTAAAACTCTGATTCATGCTCTCGCATATAGCAAATGCAAACTGATGCAAGATTTTCAACAATCGTGCATAGAGTTGAGCGAAAGGATATATTGTCACGTACAATCAAGTATCTGTGCGAATAAGAAAGAAGAATTTCAAGTCTTTTATAACTCAAAGCCCTTTCTTATAATTACTCGATTAAGAAAGGATTACCTAAATACAGGATTCCATTTCTAATTTCTAGATGTTAGATCTTCATAGCAAGCTCTTATGTTGTTCTTTGCCTGTTGGCTGCATCTGAGATAGAGAGCCGGAAAGCTACAAGCAACAAAGTGAATATTTGTTATCATCTTGACAACTAACTTTTATTTCTTTTGAATGCCTGCACTATAAGTCCTATGTGGCTTTGATTCGGATGCATGCTGTGATTTTTCCATTGGTTGGTGAAATATGGCATTCAATATTCTGCACTCAAGTTTTGGCATCTGTTTCATGCATTCTATGTGTGACAACAGTCTTCAGAGTTTGACAATATTAGTGTATTTTTTGTTTTATCTCATAACTTACAGGGTGAAGCTGGTGCAGAGAGGAATGGACCTCATGAATGTAAAGGTTCCCTGCCACTGCCCATTTTGTGTGTAGAAGATGGGCTGGTCATTTTACGGTTTTCTGAAATTTTTGGCATCCATGAGCCTTTAAAGAGAACAGAAAAAAGAGATCATAGATATTCCATTTACAAAGGTATGGCTTTCTTGAGTGCTCTTCTTCCAAACTAAATCTTTCTGATTGTCATTTTGTGTTTACTGCTGTAGTAATGCTGCAATTACCATGATACTTGACTTTCCCCTTGGGAAATGATCTGTGTGTGTGCATGCTAGTGCATTTGTGTCTATTACTTTGTTCTCTATTTGTCCCTCCCTCCCTCAATCCTCAAATTCCTGCAATAGATAAATGATTCAGGTGTTATTTCACTGTTTACTAATTTTCTTTATTTATATCCCTGTTCTGATTTTATATCCCTTTTCTTTTCTAACTTCACTCCCAGATAAATATAAATCTATGGATTTCTCTGAAGCAGTTGAAGAGGATGAAGCAGCATTCTTAAGGGCATCTGGTCAAAATTTTTCGTCCATGTCACAAGCAATTGAACATGACATCTCAGTTTTTATTGACGATGGCACAGAATTTACTCACTTTGCTCCAGCACAAGGACCTGTCCAAATCCATGTTCAAAATGAGCAACAAGAAAAGGATGCCTGTCTTAGTTCAGAACCATTGAGTAAAGATGTCGTGGCAAATATTTCTGCAGAGTGGCAGTCACCATTCTGTTCAAGATTTGACCTGCTTGATCAACAAGATTGGGAGGAAAGCATCGTCTGGGGGAATTCTCCTGATGTTGGTGATAATCCTATAGAGAGTTATGATAGCCAAGGGCCTGCTTTGGGAGCTTCGTTTATGAGGGAAACAGAACAAGAGTCTGGTCAACAGGATTTTAAGTCAGAGATTTCCATAGAGCAGGATGAGCAGGATCATAGTTTTTGCTTGAATAGTTCCTCTGTCCTCTTGGAATCATTTGGTTCTAGAGATTCTTTGGAACATGAAAGGTTTCCTTTCTCTGAAAGCAGTTGCCATCCTCAACTTTTGAGGTTAGAAAATCAGTGTGAAGTTGATAAATGCAATAATCTTGATGTGAGAAGAGAGAATAGTGGTATTGAGCTTCACCAAAATGATGTGATTAGGCGTTTCAACCAACTGACCTTGCAGAACAGAGATTTGTTGGAAGGATCTTGGTTAAATGACATATTATGGGAATCACAGAAACCTAATATCAAGCCTAAGCTTATTCTCAATCTTCAAGATGAGCAGATGCTTTTTGAAATTCTGGATAGCAAGGATAGTCAGCACCTTCGGCTTCATGCAGGGGCAATGATCATAACTAGACCATTAAAATCCAGGGCTTCTCCTGAGCAACTAGGTGGTGGATACACATCTAGTTGGCAATTTAATATTGCTAATGACAAGTTCTATATCAACAGAAAACTTTCTCAGCAGTTGCAGCCTAATTCCAATAAACGCACTGCTTATGGTATCAAAATTCATCATGCAGCACCTGCAATTAAGCTCCAGACAATGAAATTGAAGTTGAGCAAGTAAGACTGGTGATTATTTTAATACATACATTGTTTGTCTCTTAATCTTTATCTCCATTTAATACAACTGTCTAGATGACCATTGTTTCCTATCTGAGCTGCTCCTCTTTTGAACTTAATTTTCTGTCATACAAGAATGATTCTCTAAATTCGAGGCAAGCAAGAGGTTATTTGGACATTGGACAACCTTGAAGCCATAAATTTGACTGAGAAATTTTGGGTTCTGACAAATTGCTTATTACATCATCATCGCTAGGAGGCTTCATTAAAGGTTCCACCCAGTCCAGCCAAAGAATCTTATATGTCCACTCATGAAAACTTGATTGATTGTAGGGTGTATTGGATAAGAAATTGTCTGATTTAGCTCCAATATTGATCTTTGATCTCAAATGTTTATTTCTTTCAAAGAGACCAAAGACATGCAAAGAGTAACAACAACTTCTGCAGAAATATAAATCCTTTTGGTGCTGCTGTTACTTGTGGGATCCTCTTATTTATCTTTTAACAGTTTTCAGAATGTTATGATCTTATTTTATCCTCCTTTACGACTTTGTAATGAATATTGGCAGTGGGGTTTATATCATATGTTGTGTTTTCATGTGATTCAAAATGCAGATGGTGCAGAATTTGTACATTTACATTCTTCTCTGCTTTTTTCGATATCATCTTTTGACTATAATATTCTAATTTTCAGTAAAGATTTGGCTAATTTTCACCGACCAAAAGCTTTATGGTATCCACACGATAATGAGGTGGCCGTCAAAGAACGAGGAAAGCTGCCTACCCAAGGACCTATGAAGATCATATTGAAGAGCTTGGGAGGTAAAGGAAGTAAGCTGCATGTGGACGCTGAAGAAACTGTAGCTTCTGTTAAAGCAAAGGCCTCAAAAAAGCTAGGTTGCGTTCTCTTTCTTCCTATTAATTTTTTTTAGGGCTTCCTTGCAGCATTAGATGTGCGACTCTACAAATGAGGTACATGAGCTTACTTGAAATGTTGTGTTGTAGATTTTAAGCCATCAGAAAAAGTGAGGCTATATTATATGGGGAGAGAGCTTGAAGACCATAAATCACTTGCCACCCAAAATGTTGAACCAAACTCCTTGCTTCATCTTGTTCGCACGAAAATTCATGTGTTGCCCAGAGCCCAAAGGATTCCTGGTGAGAACAAGTCTTTACGGCCTCCCGGGGCATTTAAGAAGAAATCAGATCTCTCTGTAAAAGATGGTCACATCTTTCTGATGGAGTAAGTTATATTCTCATGATACTTCCAAACAGCCCACACTTGCATCTTTCACATGTCATTTCTTTGATTTGCTTTTGAACATGTTCTATAATTCATCTTCTTAATTGTAGATTTTATTTTCTTTTGCAAAATGGGGATTAATCTAATCATAATTGCATCAGAAGATTTGAATGGGAAACAAATTATTAATACGGACATATAATATTCCAAACAAAACTAAGGCAGTGGTTAACTGGGTATTAGAACGTGACAAAGTTGGAATTTGGTGATGGGTGCATAGCATGCTTGTTTCTGTTAAGAAGAAGACTGATGTGTTCCCTTTCTCTATCCTTCTTTGATTTTTATGGTTTAGGGCTTTTTTGATTTTCCGTTTTGGCTTTACCAATAAATCGATGATTTATGTTGTATTTTATTTTTATTATAATCCTAAATCAGCATCTTATCATATATTCCAAGCCTTGAAACCAAAGAGAAAAAAACTGAACTAGTTTATGTGTATTCAGTTGTGATGAAAGGAGATCAAGGTGTTTCTTTTTTCGCTTGTATGTTGTAATTATTACTACCTGAAGTTTGGTCTGTTATTCTCATCTTTTGGTTCCAGTGCCAGGAAACACGTTGTGTTATTGAAAACGAGATCTTATAGTGGTTGTCTTGGTCTTTTTATATAGGTATTGTGAGGAAAGACCTTTATTATTGAGCAATGCTGGCATGGGTGCGAACCTGTGTACATACTATCAAAAATCAAGTCCAGTTGACCAGAATGGCATCATGCTACGCAACAGCAACCAAGACTCGGGCAATTTCGTGGTACTAGAGCCTACTGATAAGTCTCCTTTCCTTGGAGATATCAAAGCTGGTTGCACGCAATCATCTCTTGAAACAAACATGTACAAGGCACCAGTATTTCCCCACAAGGTGCAATCTACAGATTATTTACTGGTTCGATCAGCCAAGGGAAAGCTTTCTATAAGGCGCATTGACAGAATTGCTGTCGTTGGACAGCAGGTTTCTTTGTTGATTTTTCTTTGAGTTCTTACTATATTAGTTATTCCTTTCTTGTGGTTTCATTATTATGCACAGATATTGCTTAGTTGTAATGGTTGCACAGGGATTTAAGTTTTAAGTCAAGGCTTTTTTTGGTATCCAATTAGAGGTTTTCCTTTCATATAGATGGGGGAAATAGCGTGGAAATATATCAATTAAAAATGAAATAAATTGTACCATAAGCATAGATCAACCAAGTCTTTAATTCAGGATGATATCATCGTCCTTACAGAATATCACTGCCTCTAGTATACACAATCCTACCATACAAATCATTATCACAAAATGAGTTGTAAAACATCAGTACACTTCTAACCTGCCACCAATTTCTCTTGGTGATCATGTAGTTGAGTTAAATTTCTACTTGTGGAATCATTACTCTTTTATTTTATCAGACATTGTGACATGGAGGAATTACAATATTTTCTTCTGAAATGGTGGATAAAGTAAGCAAAAAAGAAAATGAAACAGTTTGTCATTCTTTGTACGTAATTCATTTTATTCTCTTAATGCAACAATTAGACTAGGTTGTTTTTGCAGGAGTTCCTTGTGGTCTAATTTCGTTCATAGTATGAAGTGGAAAAATAAATCATACTGTGGTGAATTTATAATGTTGTGCAAGACCAGCTATCAGTGTTGCAAAAAGTCATTTAATGATCAAGATCTGTTTGCAAATTGCTGAGACTGACATTTTTTTCTTACTGCTTTTCATTTATAGTACTTGTGTATAATGTTAAATGGTAATTTAAGCTTTTTGAGTTATACATGGAGTGTTTATTTGAAGATTGGGGATAAAGACACTTTTACTGTCTCCAAGTTCCCTATTTTGGGTAGATTTTTGGCACTTGTTGATTACTCTCCAATTTACAAATTTAACTGTCTTGATATATCTTTGCAGGAGCCCCTTATGGAGGTATTCTCTCCTGGATCTAAAAATCTTCAGACATATATGTTAAATAGGTTATTGGTGTATGTGTACCGTGCATTCAGAGCTGCAGAAAAGCGTGGCTTGATTCCTTGGATCCGTGCAGATGAGTTGTCAGTTCAGTTTCCACATGTCTCAGAAACAATCTTACGGAAGAAGCTAAAAGAGTGTGCTTCTTTGCGGGTATGCTTATTATAGTTCCCTCTGTTAGTTATGGAGCGTTTGCTTGAACAATTACTGCTGAGAACTATTAGTTATGGAGCGTTTGCTTGAACAATTACTGCTGATTTGGAACAAGTTAAATTCAATTGCGCCCCGTTCCTTTCATAATCTTTGTTTCTGTGGGTATATAGTTGTTGATTGTTTCACTTGTATATTTTGTATGCTTTCTTTCAGTATTTCTACAATGGTAGTGCCTACTGAACTAGTTGTTTTTTTTATGGTTTTGTAACATACAGAGGGATGCAAATGGACACATTCTTTGGTCCAAGAAACCTGATTTCATCATTCCATCTGAAGAGGAATTAAAAAAAATGGTGTTACCAGAGAACGTGAGTTTTCCATTAATTTGTAATTTTTCCTGCTTATTTTTCCTTTTCTTTCCATGTTATCTTTTTGTCCTTGTGATTTGAGATCTATTTGCTTTATGTTGCAATCACTTGTTTCTTTTTAGTTGATTTTTTGGTATATTTGCCATCCTCTGTTTGAAACTTTTTTTGTTGTTGTTTTGGTTTATCAGAAGCAATATACAACACTTTAGACACGTGCTTCTCTGGAGATTGGATATGCTAAGTTTTTGGTTTTTGTTTTATGGAAAGTAACACTTAGCAGAAATCAACTTATAGTGAGGTTCCCTTTCATTGTAGACCTCTAAGTTCATAATACGGAAAAAGAATGAGCAATTCTTTTATTGTAGTTCTTATCAGTGGAAGTTGCAAATCATGTCATCTCTCTCAGTGGTTCCCCCTCTTTTTTTTCATTTTTTCCTGTTTCATTTTAAGTCTATGAAATGCAAGGTACACCAGATGTTTTACTTAGTAATTCAGGCATCACTTTTATATTTCCATTTTCCTTTATAACTTTTCTCTGAAGGTTATGGTTTTGCAAAAGATAAATATTTCTGATCTGGAGTTGGTAAGTCTGTTTATCTGTTTTCTATCAAATGGTATTGCAATGGTCAAATGGAAAAATATCAGTTAAATTGGTTCCTTGAACTACCTATTTAGATCATTTTAGATTATTGAATGGTCTTACAGAAGTAAGATTCATATAACTTGCCAAAGATCTACATTTAAACCCGCTTTCGTACAGGTTTTAGGAAATATATTGTATGTTAAGAGGTAGAAATTTATATTTATTTACTTACCAACAAAAGATAATGGATAAGTCTTCGATTACATGCTTCACATATTCTTAGAATTATTTTGATGATTGGGCTTGATGAATTTATTAGTTTTCTCTGTTCAAGGGTTTGTCTCATAGATGTGCCTTATTATCTGGATTGTTATCGAGACGATAAAAGGATTTTAATGAATGTGAACGTGTGTGATAATTGCAAGTAATGGAACACCCACTAGCATAGAATGGTTTTTTATTTTGGAGGAAAAATACTAGGATTAAATCTTGCGTAAGAACAACTAATTATTAGTTTTGAAGAAGATATATATAGTCTATCATTTTGGCGTCAGTTTCTAGTGCTGATATTCACATGCACATCATTCTATACTAGTCTTTTATAGTTTAACCTTCTCTTTTTAGGTTTGTGCCTGTGAAAGTATGCAAGCCGGTCTGTATCATCTCAAACATTTGGGGATTACAAGGCTAACGCTTCCTACTAATGTTTCAACTGCAATGAGTCAGCTGCCTGCTGAAGCAATTGCTTTAGCTGCTGCATCACACATTGAGAGGGAGCTGCAGATAACTCCATGGAGCCTGAGTAGCAATTTTGTTGCTTGTACAAGCCAGGTAAATAAAGCAGAGAACTATGATTTTTCTTAGCTACATATATGTTGGATGATTGGCATTGTATCAAGTTTTCAATTTCTTTTTAAGGTTAATGCGATTAATTATTGTCATTCGGGTATGACTAAGATTCTAGTTCCAAATTGTTGAAGAAAAAAATTCAGTACTGTTGTGAATTCTTTGTTATTTTCTTGTTTATTATCATGGAGGATCAAAGGGTAGCTTTTTTGTTTGTTGGGTTGGCTAGGATTGGTTAGAAAGCAAAAGGGTAACAACTATTGTTACTAACTATGCTGTAATTTGAAAGAAAAGGGACAAAAAGGAATAGAAGGGCGAATTCGTAGTCAAATTTTCAGTCCATATGCAATTGTTTACTATGATATTCAATTCTGTGGGTGAGGTATTTAGATTTGTTTTGTGCATGAACTGAAGTAGTATTTGAACATGGATCTGATTTTATTTGTCCCAATGAGAGGATGTCATATTTTCTTCTAATGATAGGTATGGTCTTACCAATTTATATGTTTGGGATGGTTTCTTAACAATAAAATTGCCTGTTAAAAGACCATCGCTTAATTTGTTTTATAAGCTATCTCATATGTGTCGTTGAGGTATTGTTTGTATGGGGTGTCACCTAAAGAGCAATCTAAGGTGAACTAAAAGATCATAAAATACAATAGCAAAAAGGCTTGTACTAGGTAGATAGGTACTGAGTAGAAGGAAGAATTCTTTTGTGGATAGGTAGGTGAGGGGTGCAACAGATTTTGTACTCATTCCTTGGTGGTAATGCTAATCTCATTTTCTCAAATTTGTCAGAAGAAAAAAAAAGGGTACAGGATTTATCTTTAGACATAAATAGCAACTTATTTATATAGTTATGTTATGAACTCTTTTTCCTCAAGAAAGTAATACAGTCAGTCTTATGTTGTTCAATCATAGCTGAAATTCTGATTGCTTTATTCCGCTTCCTCTGCGGTTTTTATGAATTTGCTAATCCATGAATTGATTGTCTTTGACTTGTCTAACTTTTAATTTGGCCATTTCAGGATAGAGAAAATATTGAGCGTCTTGAAATTACTGGTGTAGGCGATCCATCAGGTCGAGGCCTTGGATTCAGCTATGTACGTGCTGCTCCCAAAGCACCTGTGTCTAACACAATGGTAAAGAAAAAAGCAGCAGCAGGTCGAGGAGGTTCCACTGTTACTGGGACAGATGCTGACCTCCGGAGATTAAGCATGGAGGCTGCACGAGAGGTATGGTACTTTTGTGAAAAGGAGGGCCATTATTTTGATAGTATCTAAACCCCACTTGATTTGTTTTTAAGTCTGGAATTGTGAGCTTGATCCAGAATCTACTTATAACTGTGAGGTACATTTTTAAAGTAATATGTGTAGAAAATGAGGATTGGGGATTTTCGGATTGGTTTATTCAGATTTGCTCTACTGCTGATACCCTATATGGAATGTGTACAAGATATTCCTATATAGAGAATATAGCCTAAGTGGATCCTCTAGATTAAAAGAATAATTAACATTGGAAGAACAGGAAAGCTATTTATAATTTAATATGGATCTCTTACTGATGTCTTGATTATATGTGGACAAAATGACAAAAGCTAAGCATTCCATGAAGTTTTGCTGGAGCTTTCCTCAAAATGAAAAATTATTAAGGGTTGTAGGGAAAAAATCTGTATAGAAAAATGAAACTGTGAATAAATTCTTCCTGTACTTTGCTTTTCATGGTTTCTACTATATTCAAGAAGTAATTTCAAGGATAAATCCCTAAGATTCTATGCCAATTAATGCTTTCTGAAAAAATTCCCCATGTCTGAATTTTGCTGCAGAAGTCCTTGTAGTTTGATAATTTGCAAAATGTGAATATAATATCATAGTTTAAAGTAAATTTATATTACTGGTTAATGCTGTTCATCAGAACAGGTAAAAATGGAAGTTTAATTACTAGATCATAATAGATCCAGCAGACAGTGGAAGATGAGTTGAGTTTTGATAATTTGTAGAACATCTTGTCCAAACTAACAATTTAAACTGTTTGATGGTGAATCTATAGATATTTCGGGCCAAGTGAGACTTCATCCTTTAAATATGAATTTTATAGTCTGAGATATTTCCATTGACTGTTTGGTTTTATTTAAGTCTGACATGGGCGTTCTAGAAATTTGTCTCCTCATTCAAGCAGTCTTTTTCCGGCTCTTCAAACTTGAAATCTTGCAGCTATAAAGTTCAGAAAGATAATAACTAAGAAGAATCCAACTCATTTGTCAACTTTTCCCCTCATTTTCAGGTGCTTCTAAAGTTTAATGTCCCTGAAGAACAAATTGCGAAACAAACACGGTGGCATCGTATTGCTATGATACGCAAGCTTTCAAGTGAACAAGCTGCATCAGGTGTGAAGGTTGATCCAACAACTATTAGCAAGTATGCACGTGGGCAGCGAATGTCCTTTCTACAGTTACAGCAGCAGACAAGAGAAAAATGTCAAGAAATTTGGGATCGGCAAGTTCAGTCTCTTTCAGCAGTGGATGGTGATGAAATGGAGAGTGACTCTGAACCAAACAGTGATCTGGATTCCTTTGCTGGAGACTTAGAGAACCTGCTTGATGCAGAGGAATGTGAGGGCGATGAAGGGGATGATGAGTCCAGGCATGACAAGCAAGACGGCGTAAAGGGACTAAAAATGAGAAGGCGCCCATCACAAACGCAGGCAGAAGAAGACATTGAAGATGAAGCAGCGGAGGCGGCTGAGTTATGCAGGCTTCTTATGGACGGTATGGGTATATGATGTGTAGCTACTACTACCGATCAGTTCAAATGAATTAATGTTTCAGAGTGTGATTCTTGGGTATAATTTGATCTTGTTGAATCAACACCTTGATATTTGACTTGTCACTGTGACTTGATATGGGCTTCATTCTATCTTTTTGTTTCACTGTTAAATGTTAACTTGTTAAGGAAGTGATCCGACTGTGCATGAAAATATTTGGAAACCTTCAAGATCCTTTGTATGTTGATGGAAGTTGTGCAGGTCAGGACCTTGTTCAACATTCAAATGATGTATTTCCATTTAACATGGATTTATTTCTTTTGCTCTCTAAATGCCAATGCCTAGTATATGTTCCATTATATTCTGGACCTAATGCATTATGCCTGCTGGCGTCATGATGAAAGAATACATTTTTATGTTATTGTTAAAGAAATTGTTAGAATGCGTACTGTTTTATTGATTGCATGTATGGCTTATCAAGACTGTTGTTCTGCAGATGATGAAGCTGAACAGAAGAAGAAGAAAAAGGCAAAATCTGTGCCGATTAAAGCAGGATTGCTGACTGGATCAAAATCAAAGTTTGTTGGTCAGGCTGAACGGATTAAGAAAACAAACAAAGCCCAGACTAATGGATCATTTATCTTGAACGAGAACAATATTAGAGACTCCAAGGGGGTAAACTTTTGTGCCCTTCTATTGTTTTATTTTTGTCTTGTTGAGCCTGCTTTTATTTACAGTTGTTCTATTGTGTCATTTCCTGGTTGTTAGATCATCTGTGCTTTCATGGAGGCTGATTAATCAAATACTAATCACTTGGACCCCTGTCATTGTCAGGTGGAAGCTTTGCTTGGGAAAAAAATGTCTGAGAAACTGAAAGCAATTAAAAAGGATATCATGCCCCAAATCAAAGCGAAAGTGAAAATAGTAGGGGATGGACTTAAGGCAAGTGAACTCATACATATGTTTCCTTTCTTCACTTGAGCCATTGTGTGCCTCAGTTGTGTGGCAGCCATTTATGGAGAAATCTAACTTGTTTACTGGAAATACTTCTAGAATCATGTGTTTGAAGATGTTGACAATAGTTTAAATAAGTGTTTTGTTTTTCATTTCTAGAAATGATACTAGACTGCTAACAATGCAAATGGGATATCATGCAAGAGCACAATAATGCAAAATAAGAGAACTGCAAAAGCAATTATCGTGGTGAAACTAGGGATGGCAACCCTGGTCTAGCCCAGCTCGGACCCTCAAAAACTTGGATGGATCCAAAATGATGTCGTTTTGGTTTAATCTCTCAAAGATGTCAATTTGGCTTCGAGTTTCTTAAACTTGCATATCAAAATGACTTTGTTTTGGAGACAGGGTTTGGGCAGATCAATCCAAGCTGAACCATTGACTTCAGGTTGGGCCGGGTTGGAATTGCTAAGCCTAGATTGAAGTGTCTCTTCTTCAACTTACCTTGTCATAAATGAAAAAAGTATAGCAGAAATTTCAATTCTGAAAAAAATATTCCACAGATCATAGAAACTGTTCAAAAAGCACTTCTTTTAGCTTTTCTAAAATCTTTGCTTACAGGGTATTTGCTGGTATAGAGATAGGAGTATGGTGCTCATATTGAGGCGAGGATATGTTTGATAACATAAGCCTAGATCAAATGATGTTTGGTTGTTTTTTATAGTTTTTATTTACCAATTTTTGTGGGTAGCTTCTTCAAATCTGATTGTTGCTGCACCATGTTGGAAAAGAAAAAAAAGTTTTGTGGTATCATCTTATTCGTTTCTCCAAATTCATATCTTCTCGTATAGCTAGCCACAATGTCAATTATCCTCTCTTTTGATTTTTTTGTTGATGCAACTCAGATTCTGTTTTCTTTAATAATCCATTGGTTATCTGATAGCAATATGGGTCCTAAACCCATATTGACATACTCTAGGACAAAGAGGGAGAAGGGTACGCACATAGGCCACA
>JAOQMQ010000195.1:27018296-27030215 GCA_027563845.1 Erythroxylum subrotundum | reverse complement strand
CCCGGATCGTTCATCCTCGTGTGGATACCGGTAGAGGACATTCGCGCATTGCAGTGTCTACGAATCTGAAAAGAAACGAATACCAATCCGCGTTAAGAGGTAATTTCATACATGTTATAATTTTCGGTTATACTTCTTATTGTATAGTATGGTCCATTCCGTTGCGTATTATGAATACCCGGGCCATAGGCGATCCAACGTGACACTCCTACATTGTACCACCATCTGATCTTTACCATGTCTACATTATAAGTTGCTTTCTTTAGATTGCAATGCATTACAACCTTTTATTTCTCATAATAATAATAATAATAATGATAATGATAATAATAATAATAAAATAACATCAACAACAAGAATAATAATGATGATGATGATGATGATAATAATAATAATGTAGTTAGTGAGGACTAATGAATATTTTGATCTTTTTGTTAGTTATTCCTTTGTAATTCCAAATTTATGTTTTCAAACCAAACATTGGCATTACATCATCATTAGAAATTCTTAAGAATAAACCAAACTAAATAATACATATTCTATTCTATTCATAAAGAATCATCATTTCATTCCTTATATATTCTTACACGTGAACCAAACGCACTGGAAAGAGTAAAAGGCACTTGCCATCTAAAGCTGCTTTTACTACTACCATTTATACATTATGGAAGGAACGAAACAACAAAATTTTTTTGCACAAGGAGGAAGAGAAATAATAGTTAACAGACAGGACTATTAAAAGATCAGAGCAGCTATTATTGCTAAGAATATCCAGTGTACTCTTTCACTAGATATGAAAAATAGATGGCACTTATAAGTTGAAGTCAATATCAATCTGATTCCTCCTTTTGTACAATTTTCAGTAACTATTTTTTGTAACTAGTTGTAAGCTAATTGCGTAGTACTCACTAGAATGTTATCTTAGTTTCACCTATAGTTAATGCAATTCATTAATTTTTTTAAAAAGGGCACTTACCTCTCACGGTTTCATCAAAACTACCAAAACTACTTTTGTGCTTTAAGAATCTCGTGGGAAACCATTGGATTTGTGATAAGTCCAAAATTTGTCATTTTATTAAGTTTTTAACTCTAATTAATATGAAAATTTTTAGATACAGACGTTCCACATGGCTGGTCATGTCATAGAGGAATTATTGAAAATTAGCAAACCAAAAGGATGGTATATGTCAAACAAATTGATTGATCAATTTATTATATTTATATAACATTGTTTATATTAAAATATATTAACATGTAAGATGTAATATTATTTTTATTAAAACTTAAATTAAATTAAAATTACTAATTATTAATAAATATTTATTAGTTTAATATGATAGTAAACTACATCTTTCACTAAAATTCTATTTATTACATAATAATACTAATAAAAATGACTAATTTCTCATTTTATTTATAGTACTTTTATAAAGAATTAATAATTAACTTAATTAGTTCTTCTATAAAATTCTTATTGTCTTTATTAATTTATTATATTTTCGCATCATTACTTATATGAAATAATTATAAATAAATATTTAGCATGCAATTTAATTATTAAGTTATAATATATATATTTTTAAAATGATAGTACAATAAGTTTATTATAATTATTTTATAAAATAATAATTAATAAGATAATTAGAATGTTATATTAATTTCCAGAAGTTCTTACATGTCTAGAAATTGCCATGCCAGGCGGAGTTAACAAAACAATTTAATTGAAAACTAATTTTGGACTTTTCAAAACATATAAGGACTTTCAATAAAATTTTTAAACTGCAAGGAGTTTTAGATGTGATTAAGGATGATAATGGGCCGGCCTGGCACGACTTGGCCCGTGGCCCAGCCAACCAAGGCTAAAGTTAGGGTAGGTCGGGTCGGACCAAGACTATCATCCCTAGATGTGGTTGACGAAACTACCTAAGAAGCCTCAGTATTTTGCTCTTAAAATAAAAAGAAAATTGACCTAAGCTTTCAATTTTTAGATTGAGCTAGAACTTAAAGGTTTTGTTAATGATATTTTTAAAAAAAGAGATAGAAAATTACCTATGATTTAATTTGGATTGCACTAAGATTGTAGAATTTGGTTTGAGATTGAATTGACTGAGTATACTAAACTTGGTTTTGGCATTAACAATGTGCTAGCTTTGCACCTTGAATGGTTTTAAACTTTAACCTTAACAATTCAAGGACTATATTTGGTTTAAGACATTATTTTTATTACTATTTACTAAATACGTTCTTAAACTAATCTACTTTGATCCAAATTGATTTTAGAATCACCTAACTTTTATTAAACTAATAAGTCATTAGACTCGGCTCATTCCATCATTTGGCATATATATATTCATGTTACATGTATTAAAAAAAGTTTGAGCTTAAACTAAAAGTTGATTATCAAGATTGAAAAAGACAAACATATATTTCCAAAATTCTTTCACATATGAACTTTATAAGATAGTGAAATTGTACAACAAATTTGTTTTGATGAGAATGTAGTCGACTTATTTATAGAAAATTTCTGACATCAACATTTAAGATGTTGATATACAAGACGAGGATGTGTTGATAAAAGTTAAATAATAAATAATTTCATAATATTTCTTCTTATTATCATGTTAAAAAATTAAGAAAAAATAACCATAATCTAAACTTTGTGTCATAATCAATGACATGAAATCTTGTAATGGGATACAAAAATTACACATTTCACTTTAAAATATGCTAGAATATCATTATATTAACATACAAATAAGTAGGGATATTAAACTAAATATTTGTTTGAATATATCGGCTATGTCTAGAGAAATTAAGCTCCTCATATCCTTAAAATAAGAGATAAGTTGGATAGAGACATAAAGCCTATAATTGGTAATGGAGAGGATATTTAGCTCCTCTTGTTTAATAATTAAAGTGAAATTAGTTCTCTATATTTGGTTCCAGAAGCACTATATTTGAGATCTATCTATAATCTCAAGGCCAAGGTCAAAGAACTTATCAAAAGGAAATAATGGTACATTAGATTTATAGGCTTCTATATCATTCAGGAGATTTCTCTTATCAAAGGGAATGAATGGTACATTAGATTTAGAGGCTTCTCTATCATTCAGGAGAATTTGCCTAAATATAACCTAAACCTATCTACCAAGGATAATATAAGGTGAATTATCAATTCTTCTAGTTTCTTTCACAAATAAAGATTGTTTTCAGTGTTCAACCAATGGAGTAATAAAGATTGTTTTCAGTGTTCAACCAATGGAGTAAATTGGTGTCCTCTCAAAAAATATCCCCAAGCTATCATTCATCATATGGCTTACAACTAGGAAGAAAGTTAGTATCTTGTCAAAATAAGAGGCTCCAATACTTTGAGTCCTATTTGTAAACTATGCAACTTTGAGCCTGAAAATAGGGATCATCTGTTCTTCAAGTTCCATTACTCCAAAGGCCACTGGATATGAATTTTGGAGCTATGTGATCTTCATTGCAACTTGTATGAACAAATAGTCAGTTGAGGCTTCTAAAATGAAGTTGTTGTAGAAAGGGCACCTTATCCTTCTCAAGCTATCTTTCAACTATGGCATCAATGCATTTGGAAGGAAATGAATGCCAGAATCTTTGATAGTCAAAGTCTAGATACCAGGATACAAAACACAATTTCTTGGATTAGAGAAATCATCTTGACCAACACCTGACAAGAAGCACGGCTAGTATATGGAGTATGGATTATGAATAGGACAAATAGTCTAAATCTCAGTTTATCTATGCTGTTGGGAAAGAAACTGATCAAATGGAATGTTGGATAGCCTATACAGATTTAAAGTTATCATTTGACTCTTTATTTACATGATTAGGACCTATCCCAATATCACTAAGAATATATATGAAACTGGCTATGAGATGATTCTATAGATGTAAGTGCCAAGCTAGTTATAGCTTATTGTTGATGTAAACTCTGAAGAACTTATTTCAAGTTCTTGACTCACGTTGTAACTCCTTTCACAAACTTGTTCTTTAATACAATTTCTCTTTTAACTTCTTTTTAAAGCATTGTTGAGAGTTTTCAAGTGTGGTGAATTGTTCAAGCTAGAAATTATTATATATTGTCCCTAGTTAAATATTATAGAGAAATATAAGAGATTGTATCATGTTTATAAGGTAAAAATTTTAATAAATTTAAAATTAATGATTTATTTCATAATGCATTGTGACAATATCACAATGGACTTTATGGAATATTTATGAAAAAAGGCCTATTTAAGTTCACAAACTTGAAATGCATACTTGTCTTTGAACTTTTTCTTTTTTTTTTTGGCCAAATAATCTTCAAATTTACTTAATATTGTCATTTGAACTTATATTTTAATTTGATATGAAATGCAACTCAAATGATCCCTCTTAAGTATTGACTAACTAAAAAGATTAAATCATTAATGATATTTTTGTAAAAATGTTTTAAGAGAAAATATTATACGAAATTTAACTTTGATTAACATGCAAATTTAAATTTAAACTTTTTTCATTGTCAAATAAGCCTACAATTTATTTAATAATATTGTTTTGAAAATTTTTCAACATGTTATAGAGTATGGTTAGACGCTATATATTAACAAAAATAAAAATATCAAATATTTAAATATTCTTAATAATAAATTTTTTTTTTTGGAATTCCTCTATAAATTAAATTTGATTATTTGATATTAGATATTTATTTATACTCTTTATAAAGATGTATGTATGTGTAATAACTTATTTCAATTTCTACAAATACACCAACATATTATTTAACTAATGCAATTCAGATAGTTAATGTTATATAATGAAATTGAATAATAAATATAATACATAAATATTTATTAATATTCTTAAATGTAATTATTAAAATATAATATTTAAAATTATTTAATAAAAATTATTTTATTTATCTATTTTAGATTTATGTAAAAAAAACTATAAATTAAATTCAATTATTTAAGATCAAAATATTTTATTTATATTCTTCATACGATATAATAGTTCATTTCAATTTGTAAGTGAAAAATTCAAAGAGGTGTATTAGTTTCGCAAAATCTTCAATTTACCGCAGTCGCTTCTCGCACAATCAAAAACAAAAAAATGAACACACAAATATAAACCAACACCGATATTTGTTAATGCAGTTCGGCACATCTTGCCTATGTCTGCGGGCCCTCAGCCGACTTAATTCTTTCACCAACGACAATAGTTTTATACAAGGTTTTACTGAGCTGATACCACTCAACCCTTGACACTATCCCTTGTCCTCACAACCTGTGAAAGAATTTCACACCTAATAGTACGACCTTATACTAACCTCAACAGAGGATTTTCTTAAATAATGTTTAATGATAATGAAACAAACTAAACAACTCAAGTGATTAAACAAAATTCAACATAAACGAAAACACTTGAGAAAGAAAAGAAGAGCAACTTCCCGATAAGTTCAGCTCCACTGAAATAGATCTAAAAGTTATCACCACACACTGTGTGCTGATTTATGCAAATTCTAGTACCAGCTCACGGAGCAGTAACAACATCAATAGTGCAGCCAACAACCAACCTTCAGCAGAAGGTAAATGCAATCCACAAAATAACCCAGCTTTGAAGCACATCAACGACGCACCCAGAAAGGAAAGCACGACAAGAACCACGGCCAAAGACTCAACTAGTAGATTCAAATTGCCTAGCAGATTCACGCAAGGATAGAAACGAAAAAAACACAGCTGCAACCCCAAACCTTTATGACAATGATGACTTTTTAGCAGTGATATATTTTTCTACAATAATCAAAAGAGAACAATAATGGAACACCATCGTAGACGCATGCATAAGCTGGATAATCTCTACACAAAGAAGTCCTCAAAACTACCTATAGTAATCTAACAATTTTCTTCAATCACCCCACGTGATTCACATACACTTCTTCACCCAATCATTAAACCAAGCAATCACGCAACATCCTTCAACTCACCAAAATAATTAAATTAAGGCTTCACCATTCACCCACGACTACAATCAATACTCCATCAAAAAATCACCAAAATCACTCACGTGTGTTATCCAGCTACAGGGTCACACACACCAAAAGATGAAACTTAGAATCACACACGTAACTACCACTGCAACAATCTGCCCAAAATATTTCAATCAACCAACGTGATTTATAATACACTCCTAATAAACATAGACTTTTATTTCACTTCAAGTCTTATTTTCAAATCCAATAATCATTATCTTGAATACCCAATAATCAAAAATGTCAAAATTAAATAATGAGATATAATAAATATCTTAACAATCTCCCCCATTTTGACATTTTTGTCACAAATAAGAAACTTTCCTTTGAATCACATAATTGAATATATATAAGTATTAAAGTCACAATATCCACCCCCCCCCCCCCCAATCCAAATTAAAGTTCCAAAGAACATCTATTAAATTCTTCAAGTTCAAGAAACATCTAAAGAAACAATAATGAACAATTATCCAATCATCCAAATTTCTTTTCCTTGGGACAAAAAGATGCCAAAAAGCAAGACTAATAGTCACAGAGATACCTTAAAATCTCCCCTGAATTGAACAGTCACTAAAAATAATCTGATGTCTCCCCCTTGGGACAAAACAATGTCAAGACAAAGAATGTTTTCAATAGGATCAATCTCAACGAATAAAAAAGCATAAAAATCAATAGTAGGTGCAACGAAAGAATCATAAACATATAGTGCAATAATAGAAAGCCAAAATGATAATTTACTACCAATTAATACATATGCTAACATATCATTGCTCACTTCAATTCCATCTTTATAAGACTGATCAAATTCATAAACCTCATCATCAAGCATAGCCTCATGTACACATCAATCAACTTAACCTTAGAAAACCCATAAATAGAAATGCAGAAAGCCTAAACGACAACTCCTTCGACCTCTTTTTTTGTTTTTCTAATAAATAACATCAAACTATACTTCAAAAATGTAAAGCACACAATCTCTATACCCCTTAAAGAAATTCAAACCTGGGCTTATTCCTCGTCACATTTTCTCGGTCATTAACTGTTTGGTTGATTTCTTCATATGAAGCAATTGACTTATCCTCAATCTGAACAGTTTCTTCCAAAGCAGTAACTAACTGTGAATCTGGATAATTTCTTGTTTTTCCTTCACTATGTCTTTGTGCTTGTACTTGACCCTTTCTAACCCAAAAGTGCTTCGGTAACATGGTTGCTGCTAGAAATTTAATAGAGAGTGTCTAGATTTTCAGTTTTGACCCCTTTGAAACATCATTTGTAATAACTTGTAACATTTCAGTCTTATGTGCCCAATTACTCCACAAAAGTGACATATAGGTATGAACCTCTGATTTTTCTTTGAGATTTCTCCTTAGACAGATCTGGTCGCACCAATTTTCTCATCATTCAACTTGGAACATTCACCTCTATAGCTAATGCCTTGAAGGTCTCCTTTACTTTTACCAATTTCCAATAATTTTTCTAGCTTTTCGGTATCTCCATTTAACATTCTTATTCCTTTTTCTGTACTGACCAACTTCAATTTTGTTTCACAAGCTCATCTAATGTAGACAACAATTTCTTCTCTAGATCTTGAATGATGTTCTTTATGGAATAGTTTTCCTCCTTCAACTTCTCATTTTTCTTCCATGTTTGGACCTATTTAGCATACATTAATTCATAGGCTTCATAAATATCTTCCTTTTTATCATATGAAGTACTGTCATCACTTTCATAATCTGAGATTGAGCTTTGAGCTGATTCGTCTAGGTTTTTCCCAAAATTTTCTGATTTGTTCGCGTTTTCATCATTGATTACTTCCTTTTTAGTTGCTGTAAAGCAAGTAACTAGACTTTTTAAAGCAACTAACACAGTACTATTCACAGCTTCTTCTTCACTACCATACTCACTTCCAGATTCATTCTCACTCTAAGTGCTTATATAGGACTTCCATTTTCTCTTCTTTAAGGTGTTAGCACATTCTGCTTACACATGTACGAAGCCTTAATACTCATGACATTGAATTTTCTTTACTTTTCTTTCACCTTTTTGAGTTTGCCCTTATTGTTTGAAATTATTAATTTGATGAGCTCCCACTGTTTTGCCTAAAATCAAATCTATCCTTCTTCACTTTCTTTAACCACTTACTGAAATTTCTTGTCAATAACTTCATATCCTCATTCTCATCGAATTCATCTTCGAAGTCATTCATAGCTTTACCAATCTCAGCTTGCAATGCCAATCCTTTGCTCTTTTCTCGATTATCCCTAAACAAATTCATCCCCAAGTTGGTAAAAATCCCAATTACCTTATCCAAAGACAATTCAATGGTATCATGGGCTTCTTCGAGGGTCACAAATTTTGGTATAAACCTCGGAGGCAACAATCTGAATTTTTTCTTAACCAGTTTCAGGTTAGAGTACTTCCTCTCGAATTGATGTGCTTGATTTGCTATGTCACACAGTCTTTCATGGAAGTCTCCATGGTTTCACTCTCATCCATCTTCAGTTCTTCAAATCTCATAGCTAACATCTGAAGTTTTAAGGCTATCATAGATTTCGATCCTTCATGTATAGTCTGCAATGTGTCTCACGCTTCTTTTACCGATTCACAAGCTGATATCATAGCAAAGCGACCTTCATCAATGGTACTAAAGATGGCATTCAGGGCTTGAGACTTTCAAGCGCTCTCTCTTCTTCAACCTTTGTCCACTTAGATGCATCTTTAAGTACTGCTTCTCCCATTTCATCAGTCATTACTAGATGTGTCTAGCCATTTAAAACTGAGTTCCATGCTCTTGTTTCTTACGCCTGAATGAATACTCTCATCCATGATTTCGACATAGGATAATTTAAACTATCTAACAACGATGGGTTGATAATTGATGCCCTTTCTCTTATAGCCATAATTGTGAAACAAGGATGTGCACCAACTTAAAGTACCAAATTCTGATTTAGTGACCTGCTCTAATACCAATTGAAAAATCCAAAGGGGTGTATCAGTTTTGCAAAATCTTCGATTTACCGTGCTCGTTTATAGCATAATCAAAAACCCAAAAACAATTACACACACAAATATAAATCAACACCGATAATTGTTAACGCTATTCGATACACTTTGCCTACGTCTGCAAGACCCTCACCCAGCTTAATTCTTTCACTAACAAAAATAGTTTTATACAAGGCTTTACTGAGCTGACACTACTCAACCTTTGACATTATCGCTTGTCCTCATAACCTGTGAAAGAATATCACACCCAATAGTACGACTAGCTCGTACTAACCTCAATAGAGGATTTTCTCAAACAATGTTTAATGATAACGAAACAAACTAAACAACTCAAGTGATTAAACAAAATTCAACATTAACTAAAACGCTTGAGAAAGAAAAGAAGAACAATTTCCCGATAGGTTCAACTCCACCGAAATAGTTTTGAAAGTTGTCATCACACATTGTGGGCTGATTTAAGCAAATTCCAGTACCAACTCACAGAGCAGTACCGACATCAATAGTGCAGCCAACAACCAACCTTTAATAGAAGGTAAATGCAATCCACAAAATAACCCAATTGTGAAGCACATCAATGACACACCCAAAAAGGAAAGCACGGTAAGACCCACGACCAAAGACTCAACCAACATATTCAAATTGCAGAGTAGATTCATGTAAGGACAGAAACAAAAAAGCACAACTGCAACCTCAACCTTTATGACAATGATGTCTTTTTAGAGAACAACAATGGAATACCATTATAGACACATGCGTAAGCTGGATAACCTCTACATAAAGATTTATTTAAGACCATCTGCAGTAATCTAACAATTTTCTTTAATCACATTCACATACATTTCTTCACCCAATCACTAAACCAAGCAATCACACAATATCTCTCAAATCACCAAAATGATTAAATCAAGGCTTCACCATTCACCCACGATTGCAATAATACTCCACCAAAAAATCACCAAAATTACTCACGTGTGTTATCCAGCTGCAGTGTCACACACACCAGAAGATGAAACTTAGAATCACACACGTAACTACCACTGCAACAGTCTACCCAAAATCTTTCAATCAACCAACATGATTTATATATAAATAGATTTCTATTTCACTTTAAGTCTTATCTTCAAATCCAATAATCGTTATCTTGAAGACCCAATAATCAAAAATGCCAAAATTAAATAATGAGATATAGTAAATATCTTAATAGTAAGTGTTATCTATTTAACGCAATATTATGAATTAGTTACTGAATATAATATATATTTATTAATATTCTTACATTTAATAAATAACTCAAAGTTTTGTAATTTATCAATTAATTACAATTTTATTTTGATTAATATTTTTAAAATACTAATATTCAAAGTTAGTTGGAACACCCTATGCCTACCTAAACCATAAGGGGGTCTGGGAATTTGTTCTCTAATAACTACAAACAAAACCTTATTGGCTAAGCAACTGTGTAGGTTACTTATAGATTCTCATTCCTCTAGATCAAATGGATTTATGGTCAACTGTAGAGGTTATTTATAAAATCTTTTTAAATTCTAAAAAAGAGATTTGATATAAATTAGTTATTTTTATAAATAAAAATCTAATATATTGTCTTTTTTTGTGGAAGGAGTGAAACATAATTAATTTGAATTCAAGACAACTATTTGAAATTTAAGTGAAAGATTGGATTTATTTTCGGTTACATAGATGCTTTTTATGCAAAATATTTAATTAAAGGTACACGAAAATTAGCAGCATTGACCCATTTTTTGATAATTATTTTATCAAAATTTTGATATATATAGTGAGAACGGGAAAGGATTTTCTATGATTTATGGATTTGCCTTACTTTAAATTATTGATATTACTTATAATTAATCTACATGTAACACCCAAAATATATAAACTATAACAAATTATTAAAAAATAATTTTTTTAGTTATAATAATATACATCTTCGTCATTTTTATTAAATAATTGATATACAAAATTCTACTTAATCTTATAAAATATAAAATATAAAATTAATCTTATAAAATATAACCTGTACATTCCGCTCATTATCATCATTTCCTCGATAGACTCAATACATGTTTTCTTTTTCGGTTGGTAGGGAAGCGATCAGGTTTCAATTTTTCCATTTTCTTTCCGGAATTAGGTTAGACAGACGTTTCCAAAGATTCCTTCATTCTTACATTTGTCTTGTATACGCTGAACTTATTAAATGAGAAGCTTTCTCAACTTTGAAGTGAGATAGCGCCAAATTTTGTGACGATAAATTCCAAAATTTTTAATCTAAAAATTAGTGTAAATTTTTGTGTCCACTTTTGTTTTTCTCCTGTGATTTGTACTTCAAATAAAACAAATTATTAATATTAACGTAGTTATTTATTGATGACAATTCTATATATATTAGATAAAACTTAGAGATAAATTATTTTTTAATTAATTAAATTTATTTTAATCTTTTATATAATATTTACTAATAAATTATCAATAATAATGTTTTATTTTACGAAAATAAGTATTTTTATTTATAATTGAAATTCATTAGCTGAATCAGAATCAGATGCTGTTCAATTTCCTCTTCGGTTTTTGTTTGAAACGGTTTAGCTGCCATCACTGCTTAAAAATTATTTGCTTGCCGTCGGCTGGCATACAAATTTGCCGCCGTTTCAAAGGCGCACGACCTGATCACGTGCGAGTCGAAAGTTCAAGTTGTTGTTGCCCTAGGGAGTTTGTGAGTTTTGTTCGCGCTAGAGAGTTAGTGAGTTTTGACCCATGACACGTGACACGTTCTCCTCCAATCGGAAAACGGATTTAAGTTGGGAGGTATAATATAATTTGTACATCCTTTTTGACCGATTAGTAGGTTTATACTAGAACAATTT
>JAOQMQ010000195.1:27003201-27015074 GCA_027563845.1 Erythroxylum subrotundum | reverse complement strand
AGTCTATGATCGAATTACAGTATCAAACGGGAGAGTACCTTGGCTAGGCTTTTCTTCATATTATTTCCAATCTTTATTTTTAATTTCCTTTGACGTGATTTCGTGTTTTAAAATTAATCATTCCCAAATCAATTATTTTTATATTTATATTTTATTTTTATTTTTGATTTCGCACAAATAAATAATTACTTCACTGGTCTCTGTGGTTCGACCTTATTTACCACTTTACTCGTTTAAGTGTTCTAGAGTAGGAATTTATTTTTGCTGGTTTGACACGCCATCAGAGTCTTTGGTCATGGGTCTTGCCATGCTTTCCTTTTTAGGTGTGTCGTTGATGTGCTTCACAACTGGGTTATTTTGTGGATTGCATCTATCTTTTGTTGAAGGTTGGTTTCGTTATCATTAAACATCATTTGAGAAAATCCTCTGTTGAGGTTAGTACGAGGTGGTCGTACTATTGGGTGTGAAATTCTTTCATAGGTTGTGAGGTCGAGGGATAGTGTCAAGGATTGAGTGATATTAGCTTAGTAAAGCCTTGTATAAAACTATTGTCATCAGCGAAAGAATTAAGCTGAGTGAGGGCTCCGTAGACGTAGGCTACCAAATTTCGGTGTTGATTTATATTTATGTGTTTAATTTTTTTTGGTTTTTGATTGTGCTAGAAATGACTGTGGTACATCGAAGATTTTGCGAAACTAATACACCCCTTCAGATTTTTCAACTACTATTAAGAGGTTAAAATTCACTGCCTGTATATGATGCAACTTATGTTGGGTTTATGCTTCTTATTCTTAGCAGGCTCAATTTCATTGTTTGTTTAAATTAAAACTTAGTATGTCAACTTATATTGATTTATCATTAGGTTATTTAGAACTTAAATTGCATTTAATAATTTAGTAATTTACTTTTAATTGTATAGCTATATGGATAAAATTTGGATGTCTCATCAAAAATGGTCTACTGAATACTTGATGATTGAGTTATGTTAATGCGTATTGTTGATGTTTGAGTTGTGTTAATGCGTATTGTTGATGATTGAGTTATGTTAATGTGTATTGTTGATGTTTGAGTTATGTTATTACGTATTGTTGATGTTTGAATTATATTAATTCGTATTGTTGAGGTTTGAGTTATGTTAATGTGTATTGTTGATGTTTGAATTATATTAATGTGTATTGTTGATGTTTGAGATATGTTAAAATGGATTGTTGATGTTTGAGTTATGGTAATGTGTATTGTTGATGATTGAGTTATGTTAATACGTATTGTTAATGCTCGAGTAATTTTAATGCAGATTGTTGATGATTGAATGCATATTTGTAATGATGATTGGATGTACTATAATGTTAAAAAAAATTATGTTTGTTTTTATAGATATATAATATAATGGCACCTGGTAGAAACAAAGGGAAGAAAGTGGTAGGTATTAAAATTGATGAACAGAGCGATCTGTAACTTCAACCAGATCATTTAGTTCCTAGCTAGCAACAACATTTGACCTCAGTCACTAATGAAGCAAGTCAGCAACAACCTTATTCTTCCCTAACCAATAATGAATCAACTGGTACAGAGGGATATGTAGGTTCTAATCATTATTCATTTGTTGTCAGGTTCTAATGTCATCATCAGAAAAAGATGTAAAGGTATAGCCAGAGGTCGTGATGAATGAATGTTGCAATGAATAGCAAGTTGTTAGTACATATTGATACTTCTCAAGGTCGTCCTCTAGACAAGATCCAATCTGCAAAATTGTTAAGTGAGTTGGGGATTATTGCGAGAATAGAATTACCTTGCCTGAAGCATGCTAAAGACTTAAAGGAAGACAACTTGCTTGAAAATGCTTTGGATAAAGTTTTAGTAAATTTCAATTTATTTAACTATATGCAATGTTGTATCACTTATTTTAAGATTAATTACACTTTCACTTATTGTTCACAGATGAAATTGAATATCTTCGATATCGACAACCCTGATGTTTCAAATTGTGTGACTTCGTTATTGAAACAAAGGACCAAGGATCATCGTTATAGGTTGCATCAGTATTACAAATCTTTTCCTTCTGATGCAGAGGCGAGTAGATATCTTCCGAAATAGATGTCTTCAGAAAATTGGAATAATTTGTGTGATTATTGGGCCTCTCCCAAAGTTCATGTTTATTTTCTTTCCCTTCACATTTGCTTCCATTAATCTTGTTAGATGATTTAATGACTATCTTTTTCTATTTATTTAGGAAAAATGTAAGAAGGCAAAGGTCAATAGAGGAAAAATGAGAACTCCCCACAATTAAGGCTCCAAATCATTTGTTGTCGTCCGAGATGAATATTTAAGATCTTTATTTACAAGTTATAATTATATCAATAAACATTATATTGTTTATTATGCAAAGTGAGAACAACTACATGGATAAGAGTGTGATAAGATCATACTATACAAATTCACTCATTATAAGGAAGGTCAAGGGTGGATGTTAGAAGAAGCGGAAAATAACTATGTAAGTATAAAAAATAGTTTAAAATTTAAGTTTATTTATTTATGTAGTACTAACTAATAATATTTGCATTGAATATTGGTTTTGTTTTTTAAAATTCATAATAAGATGCAAGAGTTGTTTTAAAAATCAATGTCTGAGGGGAATGAGGTAAATGTAGAAGACATTTACAATACCGTACTTAATACACGATTCGGTTATATCAAAGGTATTGGGTTTGGCCCTAGCCAAATGTTTCATACTCATCAAGATCAACATACATTCAACGTCTTGAAAATGAAAACAAGTCACTTAAAATTAAATTACAACGTACTTAAAAAAAAGTTGGCCAAATATGAAAGTACCTTAAAAATTACTTAGCCCAGATTATGAAAGCAATGAAGATGAAAATTAATGGTATTAATTATATCTCTTATACTTTTTTCTTTTAATTCCTGTTTTTTATTATAATACAAATTTAAAACTTTTTCTCGGATTACAAATTTGAAGAAGCTACAACGAGGCTGAGTGATTTGTATTATATCTTGTAAACTAACCTTTGTATTTATTATTTTGTATATAAGTATTGTTGAAGTTGTAATTAAAATCTTATACACAAAGAAATTTAATGATATTTATTTTTTATATAGAATGCTTCAAATTATCGATTATTTTTGTATAATTTTTTAATAATAAATTATCAACAAAAAATCTAAATATTATATACAATAATATGGACTAAAAATGTAACAAATAATTATAATTCAACATGGTATAACATTTCATTAAAATGTAGATTAAAAATTTGACTACATTTAGCTAAAACCATTTGGATACATTTCAAAAATGTAGCTAAAACCATTTGGCTATGTTTTCTAAAATGTAGCTAGAACTTTTTAATTGTGCTTTCAAAAGCGTAGCTAAAAACATTTGGATACATATTTGGAAATGTAGTTAAAAACTTTTAGCTACAATTATGAAAATGTAGCTATTAGTTTTTACCTACAAAAACTAAATGTAGCCAAAAGATATTGGAGATGATTTCGTAAAATGTCACTAATAGTTTTTCGCTAAGAAAGTAAAGCATAGGCAAAAGCTATTGGTGACGTTTAGCTAAAAAGGTCACTTATAGTTTTCAACTACAGGGATTTGACGACGAATATAAATCGTCGCTAATAATTATCAGTGACGATTTTTGGACCTTTAACTACTATTTTTGTAGTGTTATGAGGATACATAAAAAACAAATGTATCCTAGAGTTAGCTAGTAAGTCGAAACGATATGCAATTGGACTAATACATTACAACACCTTATAAGGATAAAAAAAGAATGAAATAGCTTCATAGAAGACGTTTACATGAATTTACTTATAAGGCTGAATACATTGGAAAACCCATTCATATATTAAAATTCTCATTGACTATGAAGCTTATCAACTTTTTTATTTCATTCTAGCTTGAACTACTATAAGATTATCCCTTAAAAGTTATATCATTTTGTCTCTATCAAACAATTATTTATATATACTAGATCAATCATAGAAAAATTAGGAACATATTTAATAAGTATCTAGATCATCCTTAGAAAAACTAGGAATATACTTAATTATGGGAGGAAGTTGACCATAAATTGCTTCAAAAGGAATCATCTTAATAAAAGAGTTGTAAGTGGTATATATTATACCATCATTCTACGACAAGGAAGCCATTTCACCTAGTCATTGATGAAGTATCAGGGATAGGTGTTACAAAGGTTTACCTTCAGCACTGAACTTATCCGCAAGACGCCACTACTCCTTTGCACGACAATCTTAGTTAGGTCCTTCTAAGTAAGACTCAGCCTTCCCACGTGATCGTCGACCAACTATTAAGTTATCAAACTGCCAATGTTTAACTCTCGCACTTGTAAAAAAATTACGGAAGCATTAGAATAGTAAAGGCAATAACAAGAACAAGAAAGAGATATAACTTGAAAGTCAACCTTCATTACTTCCCTCAAAGTACACAAAGGAATACTCTCTCAATCTTTGTGTCTCACAACACTCTCCTCTTAATTCTAAGAGCAAGGCTCAAATGAGTTATTTATAGGCATCTCTAGATGACTAAGTTCGAATCCTATTAGAACTCTACTAGCTAAGATCACAATCTTATCCTTATCAGATTACACCAAACTAACCAATAGATGACATCCCCATCCAATTAGGACTCTATCTAATAAGATTAAGCAACATCACAATAATAAGATAAAAGATTAAGTTATCTAGAAATGATTATTCATATCCACAAAGACCTCCTCTATCTTCAGATGATCCTTCCGCATGATCTTAATCTCTTAAAGCTGATGTACATCCACTGTGATCTTATCTGCCATAACATCTAGGATCTCCTTATCTTTATCCGTTGATGATAAGGCATCCAAGCCAATAGTATACTAGTCCATCTAATGCTTACCCATGCCAACTCCATTATCTATGGTTCGTCCATTTGAGAATACACTAAGTCCTTAGTCCATCAAGAACTTAACCTTAGCCAAGTCAGCTCGTACACAGTCCGAAACTCTCCCAAAATTTGCACCATGCTTGATCTACTTGCTAAGTAACCTTGGAACTCTCCCATATTCTTGTCATGCTTGTGATCCAGCTAACCTTTTATTTGAAGTCTATCCCAAGCCTTTTTTCTGGTCTTGCCTCCGAATCTTGCATCTCGTTGAAGATTTCTGCCAATACGCACCAATATATGCCAACGCTTGACAATGCGCCTTCTCGTCTTTACCTCCTCGCAAGTCTTTTGCCTTGTTCCGTTATTTCGCGTGTTGAACATTGGTCAAGGCATGCCAATTCCTGCACGATCCCGCTATCATGACTTAGGGGTCTAGCAAACCACCCCGACCAAAAGAAATCAACATCCTCATCGAAATAATTTGTGGACACTCCTTCAAGTGTGGTTTCCTCGAAAACTCCTTAGTTATTGGCACATCTCCCACATACTATGTTCCCTTTCCATAGGATTTCTCCTTGCCTTTGATCAAATGCTCTTTCACAAGGCCCATTGCGCCCAATACAACAAAACTGTTGATGTAGACTTCTTCCGTTGAGTCCTCCTCTCCCTCTCCTTGATCCTTCGTAACCATGGAATTTACTTGCTCCTCATTTGCCTTCCGTTTTGTGCATTCTCGAGCAAAATGCGGCCCTTCACAAATGAAACAAGCAATATCTCGTTTTGTTTGTTTCTTACCTTAGGAAGATTCGACTACCTTCTCTTTGCCTTTCCCTGAGCCATTTCACATCCCACCATTCTTTTTGCACTCATAGCTAGTTTAAATAGGTGGTGGCATTTGAAGATCCACCAAGGCATCCGCAACCACTATTACGCTTGGGAGGTCCTTCATGTTCTGCCTCCTAAGCTCCATTTGTGTCTAACCTTGCAAGTCGCTTATGAATTTGAATAACTTGTCCTCTTTCAACATGTTTCGCATGTCCAACATCAAAGATGTGAATTTTATCACATACTCCCGCATCGAGTCGTCTTGCTTCAACCTCTTCAAAGCTTCCCTCGCAAGCCGTGAAGTGTTGTTGGGGAGGAACTGATCCGTTAGCTCTTTCTTCATCTTCTCCCAAGTGTCAATGGGAGGTCTCCCCATACTGATATCATTGGAAGTTCTCGTTCTCCACCACAACTTTGCATCCTGCACTAAATACATAGCCGTGATCGACACTGAGTTAGAAACCTTTGTCGTCGTAAAGTATTGCTTCATATCCCACAAGAAACATTTGAGCTCCTTGGCACTCCGCTTGCCGTCGAAAACTTGTGACTCTCGCACCTTCAATAAAGTGCTTTCAATATGCCTAACATCCTGCGTTGCAACAGCACGCCTTAGGATTGTTATCTCGAATCTAGAATCCTCCTAGGCCTTCTTCAGCTCTGTGATTTGATGCTGCAAATGTTAGGTTCGTGCTTCCAACATCTCGAATCGAGTGTTGTAAGAAGTCACCTCTTCCTCCCCTTTGAGGAATCGGCCCAATGAGTGGCTCCACTCGGTTGACACGTTTCATCAAATTGCTGGCTCTTGCCATATCGAAATTGGGCTCTGATACCAGCTATTACAAAGGTTTTCCTTCGGCACTAAACTTATCCGCAAGACGCGCCTACTCCTTTGCACGACAATCTTACTTAGGTCCTTCTAAGCAAGACTCAGCCTTCCCACGTGATCGTCGACCAACTATCGAGTTCTCAGACTACCAGTGTTTAACTCTCACACTCGCAAGAAAATTACGGAAGCACTAGAATAGTAAAGGCAACATCAAGAACAAGAAAGAGATACAGCTTAAAAGCCAACCTTCATTAATTCCCTCAAAGTACACAAAGGAATACTCTCTCAATCTCTGCATCTCATAACTCTCTCCTCTTAATTTTGAGAGTAAGGCTCAAATGAGCTATTTATAGGCATCTTTAGATGACTAAGTTAGAATCCTACTAGAACTCTACTAGCTAAATCACAATCTTGTCCTATCTTATCCTTATTAGATTACATCAAACTAACTAATAGATGACATCCCCATCCAATTAGGACTCTATCTAATAATATTAAACTACATAACAATAACAAGATAAAAGATTACATTATCTAGAAACGATTATCCTTATCCACGAAGATCTCATCTATCTTTAGATGATCTTTCCACATGATCTTAATCTCTTAAAGTTGATGTACATCTACTATGATCTTATCCGCTACATCATCCAAGATCTCCTTATCTCTATTCGTTGATGATGAGTCATCCAAGCCATTAGTACACTGGTCTATCCAATGCTTACCTATGCCAACTCCATTAGCCATGGTTCGTTCACTTAAGCACATACTAAGTCCTTAGTTCATTAAGAATTTAGCTTTAGCCAAGTCAGCTTGTACACGGTTTGAAACTCTCCCAAAACTCGCACCATGCTTGATTTACTTGCTAAGTAACCTTGGAACTCTCGCATATTCCCGTTATGCATGTGATCCAGCTAACGTTTCATTCGAAGTCCGTCTCAAGCCTTCTTTTGGTCTCGTATCCGAATCTTGCATCTCATCGAAGATTTCTGCCAATGTGCACTAATGCATGCCAGCGCTTCACATTGCCCCTTCTCGTCCTTGCCTCTTCGCAAGTCTTTTGCCTTGTTCCATTATTCCACGTGTCGAACATTGGTCAAGGCACGCCAATGCCTGCACGATCCCGCTATCATGACTTAGGGGTCTAACAATAGGGTCCCACGCAACCTCATTATATTTTCATCAAAAGGACAACAACACTAACAACAATACAAGGATGTCGCACGACACAAAAACGAACATATGTTGTAAGAATATACATAATTAATTATTAATAAAATTATAAATAATATAATTTAATAATTATTAGTAAATATAATAAATTTTAATATGTATTCAAAATATATAAATCTCAAATAAAGTTTAATTTAATAATTAATATATAAAATCAATATTAATTTAGAAATAAAAAGTTAAATTTTAAATTATTTATTTTAATGGAATAAATAATTTATTAATAAATATTATATAAGAGATTAAAATAAATTTATTTAATTAAAAATAATTTATCTTTAAGTTTTATCTAATATGTAATTATTATCAGTGATAAAAATATAACTACATTGACGTTAGCAACTAAACATATTTTTGTTTTCATTTGAAAGAAAGTGAGTAATTGAAAACAGAAAACGGAAATTAAAAATATAACTACATTGACATTAACAACCAAGTAGGTTTTCGTCTTTTGTAAAAGAAAAAACTGAAACTGAAAACAGAAAATAGAAAACGGAAAACGGAAACTAAAAATTAAAATAGAAAATAAAAGTAAAACCAAACAGCTCCTTAAATTAAGTAATTAATATTCATTGTTACAATTAAGATTAAAGAATTTTTAGACAAATTAATAAAAACTTTTTGTCACAAGAAAAGTTATATACAAACCATATGCCACTTATATGGATTATAAATTTGTATACATGTATTGTATAACCTAAGATGTAATTATTAGAAATTCAAGATTGAAGTAATCATACACCCAAAAAGAGATACAACAATGAAGTGACTTATATATCAAAATAGGACTCATGATCTATCGTTTTAAGATTTTAAGTTATATGCGATGTCTTAATTGTATATGAGCTCACATAGATTTAATCTAATTTTTTCTAAACTCCTTCAAAACTTTTTATTAGTTTAAAGTTAGATTGACGAAGTTCGATAAACAGAGATTCACACCTGAAACTCTCAAAATCCTTCAATAATTACCTACCCTAAGTCATTTTATAATGAATTATAAATTTCAAAATTGAAGTCTTTTTGTGGACATTGATTGTAATCTACTTTATATATTTACGTAAGAATTTCAAGTCACGGTTTCTTAAATTACCAAAACCATCTAGAAGGCATAGAGTATTCATGCATGGAATGATTCTAATTTCGGTTGCATTTTATCTTAAGAACTCTCCTACACTTTCTTTTTTCAGAGGAGGGATGGATAAAAAAAATTCAATGTCATTGGAGCTCACTAGTCACTGACAATAAAGAAAAGAATAGGGGGAAATTAAATTTTGTATATAAATTAGGAAGACGAATATAAATCAATTCTCACGAAAATTGGTAGACAGATTATTGTTATACGGTTCTTTTTGAATCTGTCTTGATTCGAGTAGTTCATGACTTAAAAATTATGTAATAGTCTTGTCGTGGATGGTAACGTGTAAACTTGACTTACGTGTCTCATCTAACTCAGATCATATAATAATGATGACACGCTTTTTGAGTAAATATTTTAATATTTACTCAATCTTTAAATTATATAATACGACAAAATAAGATGGTATAAAAAATATTTACTCAAAAGGCGTGAGAAATTATTTAAATTATCAACAGGATTAAATAATAAATTTGATCTAATTAATTTTTATAGTTTCATATTATATTATAAACCACTCTCTTCAATTATATTTTCTATCACAAGTCAAATTTTTTTATGTTTTAAATTAAAAAAAACTCATAAAGAAACTAGTTTTATTAAGCGAACCACTTTGCCGAAATCTCTTCATTCAATAACCAGCCATACTCAATCTGAATAACATCTAGTCTCTCACCTGCTAATTTAACTAATTCGCGGAAAAACGAAAGCAATTAAAAGCAGTCAATTGTAAACAAAGACTAGTCATAGGCAACTGTGGCTACTGGCTAATTACCTAATCTTCTTTGAAGCCCTCAAGTTTGTGTACTATCGAAGGGGAATATAATTTGGTGCAAATTCTCAACTAATCATTGATCATTTCCAACCATTATACGTATCAATGCTTTAATTAGTGCTTCCAACAAGATACACTAACTCACAATATCTATCATAAAAGCTGGAACTCCTTTCTATATTAAAAAACTAAACGAATGTGAACTGTTTGACATTATATGATTAAAAACTCTTTTCAACTCTAGTTGTTGTATAGAGTTAAATATTTAATATGTTTGTCCATCTGCCCACGTTAAATTAGTAAGACAAATTACCAACATCATAATTGTTTAATGATTAATTAGTAAAATAAGTTTTATAATTTAATATTTGGAATTATAAAAATTAAAACACCTCGTGTAGAATAGGTAAAAGCCACAAAATTTTTCCATAAATTTAAGTAATTTTATAAAATCTCTCTAATCTTTAATTTTTAAAAAATTTATGTGGTTTTCAATTTTTATTAAAAACGCTTTCTTATATTTTTGTTAAAAATAATGATAAAACATATATGACATGTGAATCAATCAAACGCCACAAAACAAGTATATTTTACAATTTCATGGGAACAGTTTGATCACTCATTGGATGCATATTAATTTCGAATTTTGCTTTTGGGTTGTATTAAAATTCATATAATTTTTATTTTATGAAAATTTGATGCATGACCGAAAGAAGAAAGATGTAATGACTTTTTTTCATTGAGTTCCATGTTTTATTGTTTATAAATGATGGAGAATACCTCCGAGCCAAAAGTAAAAAATCAAAATACAAGAGACAATAAAATAACTAGGAGTTTAAATTAATTAAGAAAAGAAACTCTCCGAGTGCAATTACAAGGAAAATATATAAAAATGTGAAGTTGTACAAGATATCTGTTATTGTATATCTATACACACTACAACAGAGAAGGGTATTGGCGACGAAATATAAAGTCGCTGAAAGAAACAAAATTGTCACAAAAAGTTTTTTTGTGATGAAAAAAATCATCAAACAAATGGTTAGAAAGGCTCGGTAGCAAAAAGTTATCTGCGACATTTTAAATGAATAGTTGCTTAGAAGATTTTGCTACGATCATTACTTCGTCGCTAATAAGAATAGGCGACAAAAAAAGAAATAGTCACAGATCACTTATTGTCACGTTTAATTTTGGTAGGTAAAGGTAATTAACTTTGTTAACTTAGGCGTAGATAATAATGTTTATTGAGGATTTGTTTTCGTGGTAGAATATATTTAGCTACAAAAATTAAAGCGTAGCTAAATGTTATTAGAGACATTCTGGAAAGTGTAGGCAACAAGTTTTGATGATGATTTTATATTTGTAGCTAAAAACTTTTAGTGATGAATAATTTTTTTAATTTAACTTCCCTATTACCAATTTGATATTTAATTGTAATTATTAACAACATTTTTGGTTCATATTATTGTTTTTAACATGGTTTGAATTATAATTTAGTCACATATTGTAATTATTGTTGGTGACATATTGTTTAAATAATAATAAATTAAAATAAAATAAAATATTTCATAATTAAAAATGAAATGCATTTTATACAAAAACATGTAATTAAATGTTAATCACAAAACTTAAGATGTTGGCCCCCGAAATTTTCTTGATGAATTAAGCATGATTTAGATGAATTTTGAGGTCTGACGGATTAATTTTTTAAGCTAATTACTTATGATATAGATTATTTGTATTGAAGTATTAAATGTTGTAAGAATGAACCAAGGGCAAAATGGGCAAGGCACTTAATGTTATAAGATGTAAGGTTTAGTGGAAGGGCAAAATGGACATTGCACACTCAATAAGAGTGTAAAAAGAAGAAGAATAGATTGTTTGGCTTAAAAAGGAGGGAGAGATCGTCGATGAAGGGAGAAGAAGAGGAGAAAAAGAGGAAAAAGCTAGGGTTTGTAAGATCTTGAAGATTTGGAGCTAAATCAAGTAAGTTTGAGCTTTAACCCTTCTTGATTGTTAGATGAAGCATGATTAATGATAGTTAAAAGTGAAAATGTGTAAGAAGTGTCGAGAATAGGGTTTTGAAATAAGTTTTAATATTTTGCTTTGATTTTGTGTTGTAATAAGCTTAGAAATGAAGTATAAGAGGTGTTTTAGTGTTAAAATGGGTTGT
>JAOQMQ010000195.1:26968339-26998561 GCA_027563845.1 Erythroxylum subrotundum | reverse complement strand
ATTTATGGCTAAGATCGCTTGAATCACAATTGATCTTTTATCAAATATCAGCCATTAAAGTTGAAAGGTTTTTCCCTCGTTGAAAACAAAGGAAAATTAAAGGCCATTCTATTCGTTCAAGAAAGAAAAAAATATCAT
This sequence comes from Erythroxylum subrotundum, assembly GCA_027563845.1. Classification (NCBI taxonomy): domain Eukaryota; kingdom Viridiplantae; phylum Streptophyta; class Magnoliopsida; order Malpighiales; family Erythroxylaceae; genus Erythroxylum; species Erythroxylum subrotundum. The sequence goes on along the minus strand of JAOQMQ010000195.1, from coordinate 26,998,423 downwards.
TCAATCTTTCATCCTACAGTCACTTCTCAACCTCTCATCTCTCAAACTGTAACACTTACCATCTATTTCTCCTCCTCAAACATAAAAGATCAAATCATGATCTTGATTCTTGAAGAGAACAGGTAATTATTTTTTTATTTCTATTTTTACATGTGGAACCTTTTCTTTTCAATATCCCAAATTATTCTTTTTTATTGTTTATGAAATCTACAACCACAAAAGCTTTAATTTTTTTATTTTTTATCAGATGTCAACCTCCATGGATTGCACTAGCAAGCAATGCCCCGCCATTGACTCACGAAACTAATGGAGATACTTCTCAGAGCGTTGGTGGTGTTGACATGGCTTCTATAACAACTTCTAGTAATCCCCAAACACCTGATTCTAATGCATCAAATCTCCCTAATCCTCCTACCACCTCTTCAAACAAGAAACGATCATAGGTTTGGGAACACTATGCCAAGTCAGGTGAAGCTAACGATAGAGTTGGTGTGCGTCAATACTGTAAGAAATCTATTGCTTGTAAAAAGAATAATGGTACTACCAACTTGATCAATCACTTGAATAGATGTGTTAAGTATCCATATAACAAACACAAGGAACCCGAAAGTGGACAAAAAACTATAAAAGGAGCAATAGTAGAAAAAGGTGAAGATGGAACATCACATAGAATGATAACATGATGTTTGATCAAGAAAGATGTAGGAAGGAACTTACTAGAATGATTATTGTTGATGAGTTACCTTTTCGTCACGTAGAACAAGAGGTTTCGTGATTTTTGTGCAGATATCCAACCAGAATTTGAAGTTCCTTCTCACACTACAATGACTAGAGATTGTTATGCACTTTACTTAGAAGAGAGAAAGAAGATGAATGGGTTTTTTTTAAGAAATTGCCTTCCATGATTTGTCTTACTACAGACACTTGGACATCATGTCAAAATCTCAGTTATATGTGTCTCACGGCACATTTTATTGATGATGATTGGAAATTAAGCAAAAGAATTATAAACTTTTGCCCAATTTCTAGTCATTCAGGTGATACAATTGGTAGGGTTGTCGAGACTTGTTTAGTTAGTTGGGATATTGAAAAAGTATTCACTATAACGACGGATAATGCAAGTTCAAATGATGTAGCTATTCATTACTTGAGAAAAAGAATTAATAGTTGGAAGGGTGGTGTATTGAAAGGTAAGTTCATATAAATGAGATGTGCTACATATATCTTAGGTTTAATTACGAAAGAGAGGCTATCATAATTGGGTAATTCAATCATTAGTATTCGCAATGCAGTGAAATATGTTCGATCTTCTCCTGCTAGAATAGAAAAGTTCAAGTCTTGTATAGAAAAAGAGAAAATAGACAGCAAGAGTATTGTTTGTTTAGATGTTGAAACAAGATGGAATTCTACTTATTTAATGTTAGAGTCATCTTTAAAATTTTAGAAAGCATTTGATTTATTGGAGAGTCAAGACTCTAAGTATGTTGAAGACCTTTCTGAAAAGAAGAATAGCAGAGGTGAGAATAAAAAAATAAAGGTGTTCCTAGTGAAAGTGATTGGGAGCACGCACGTAACTTGCTGCATTTTCTTTCTATCTTTTATGATGCTATTTTAAAATTGTCTGGCTCTCATTATGTAACTGCTAATGAGTACATGAAAGAAATTTTTGGCATTGGGATGGCTATTTCAAAGAGATGTGGACTTTGTGATTTTAGTGCAAGAAACATGGCTATGAAGATGAAGAAGAAGCATGATAAGTATTGGGGAGATGTTAATATCAACTGCATGTTGTTTATTGCCGTCGTTCTCGATCCACTCTGCAAATTAAAGTATGTAAACTTCGTGATTGGTAAAGCATATGATGATATCAAATCTGAACAGCTGTGTAAGAAAGTAAAAATCACTTTAGATTTGATGTTTGATTTCTACCGATCCTCTGTCATTTCCTGTTGCATAATCAAGTGTCCAATCTCAAGCTTCAAGTAATATGGAAGTTGATAACGTCAAGGATGTTGTAGTTTTGGGATAATATTTTTGATGAGCAGGAGGTTAGTCAAGCAAGTGGGGAAACCAAAAGTGAGCTAGATAAATATTTAGCTGAAGATTATGAACCCAAAGACAAGACTTTCAATGTCTTGAGTTGGTGGAAACTAAATTTTGCTAAGTATCCAGTGCTTGCTTCAATGGCTCGAGATGTTTTAGCTATGCCTGTATCTACTGTTGCATCTGAGTCGACTTTTAGCACAGGAGGTCGAGTGCCTTATTCATTTTGTAGCTCTCTTACTACAAAGATGGTGGAGGCTCTTGTTTGTGGACAAGAATGGTTGAGAAAATCACAAGCTCCTTTTTATATGGAAGAGAGACTTGAAGAACTTGAGCAAATTGAATCAGGTAATCTAATTTGCTTTAACTTGTTTTAATATATAAATAAATAAAAAATTATTTTTTCAATTAAAAAATAACAAGTCTAACTCTTTTTATTCTTTATTTTCTACAGATGTGATTTCTTGTATAACAGTGGATCATCCTACCATCCTATTCGGAGAATAATTGTTTAATAATTTATCTCTTTTTTTTTCTAGTATGGATCTTTTATACGACATTGTTTAGCTTATTTTTACTTTGTTTGGGTTTAACATATTGGATTAATCTTTGATGGATTTTATATGCTTACTTTTATGAATAATTTGTATTTGTTTTAACCAATTATTTTTATAATTTTTTGTTATATATATTGATATGAATAGGTTCTGGTTATCCTGAGAACCGAACCTAAAAATAGGTTAACCGATCCTATAGGTACTTTAGGTTCAGGTTCAGGTTCGTGAAATTGTCGAACCTGATATTCAGGTTCAGGTTTAGGTTATTTATGAACAGGTCAGGTTACCCTACCATGAACACCCCTAGTTATAAGTGACCATATTGCGACGGTTTTTAAAATCGTCCTTAAAACTAAACCTTTAGTGACTAATTACAAAAGCGTAATAAAAGGATTAATATTTTGTGACAAATTACAAAAATCGTCCCCAAATGGTGAATATTTAGTGACGAATGCCAAAAATTGTCACAAAATGGTCCACATTGGGTGATTATTTTTAATGTTCATTTGTAAATGAAATTTTGGCGATGCTTTTCAGAAATTGTTACCATAATTTGGTAACTAATTTTCGAAATCATCACCAAAGGGCACAATTGGTGACGATTATGTAAAATTGTGGCTAAAAAGAAGTGCGGTGACGAATTTGAGAAATCACCACCAAAGGTTCATAGACATTTAGCTACATGTTTTTAGCAACGTTTTTTCACATTGTCGCTAAAAGTTACCATTTGGTGACAAATTTTGAAAATCGTCAGCAAATGGTCGACATTCAGTGATGATTTCTAAAATCGTCATGAAATGGTTGACATTCAGTGATGATTTCTGAAATCACCACCAAATGGTCTACATTCAATGACGATTTTTGAAAATCGTCACCAAATGGTTCACATTCAGTGACGATTTCTGAAAAACGTCACCAAAGTTTCACAGTAATTTGCAACACATTTGGTGACCATTTGCCAAAATCGTCACCAAAGGGTTCACATTTTTCAAAATTATTAAACTAACATTTTTATAATATATCATGGTTAAGATATGTTTTATTGTAGATTTGTTTTGAATGTTTACATCGTATTGTTGAAAAAACACACACAATATAATTTTAAATGTTAAATAGAAGTATTAATTAATCATCAATAATTAGTAATAGTGCAAAAATTAGTTATAAAAATTTTAATAATTGTATCAATATAATTATATGATATATGGAAGGTTAACAATTCTTACAGTCATAGTACAAGAACAATAACAGTCCACACTCAATAGTACGCCACTTGACCCCTAACTAGTAGAGAGGTTGTTTGATAAATTCTTACAGATACAACAAAAGTTCAACTTTAAAGATGAGTCCAGTTGATTACATCGATAAATGACAATGATATAATTATTTTTTTGTTTCCAAGTGACATGAGAGTTGGTAAAGGTAAATGAGTCTCCGACGTCTAGATTCCCTAGGAGGGGTCCTTGCACGTTTGAAGGCACCAATTTAAGCAGTGATAGTTCTTCCCTCAAGTGTAGGGTTTTTCACACCTTCTTGCAACAATGTTTCCACTATAGCTAAACTTGTAGAGGATACAGTGAATGAGTCGCTATATTTAGTATGGAAGACAACTTCTCCAGATGAACCGCTAGTACGAAACGATTTACCTAAAACACAATCAGTATAGAACTTATATATTATGATATTAGGAAACCGTTAAACGAACCAAAATTGGAGTGATATGCATATGTAAATGACATACGAATCTGTGGAATTGATGAATTTTTCACATCAATCAATTTCCCTAATCCTTTATGAACTGTTGTGACATCGCTCCGACCTCCATGGGCATACATGTCATCTTCGAGATTCAAGGAAGCTTAAAACAACATGTAGTATATACCATCAAATGTGAATATATATAATAGCTTCATAAAAGGAAATGAGATGTACATTATAAGAAAAGTGACGTTGTTCGGATGATACTAAACACCTTGAAGCAGAAGATCGACCATGGAAGGCAAACGATCATTAGTGTATGAAGTGGATATTTTTCTGCATTTTTTATTTCTTCAGTAGAGACAATTTTGCCACATTTCTCTCATCGAAATGAATTAGTACCATTCGGAACTAGTCGCCGTGTTGACATTTATTGATTAATAATGTTAAGAGGTATATTCTGCAAATGTCGACTTATAATAAAATGATGATATGTTCAACTCCAATTTCGATGATAGGTGAAAGTAGTCCAGTTTAGCACTTATACATCTTCAATATGCCTAATGATATGAAAGTTACCTTTACTAAAATTTCAGAAATCTATTATGTAGTTTGCATCATATGCAAAATTTAGAATTTAAAGTAGAATAGACATGACTATGTTCTTGATGTATAGAAATATAGTATTATCTATTTTGGGCTATATTACTATTAATGGAAATAAATAAAAGTAAAATACTCTTGAAGACCTTTCATCAAATAGTTATGAAGCTTTGATGAGGGAAGCATTAAAGGTTGTTCGGAAGAAGCCAACCCATATACAAATAATAAAGATAGATCGTAAATCATCTTCGAAACACAACCATAAACACAACTCATACATCAAATGCATAATTAAGAACTCACAATAAACACCTAAAGGTATAAGTTAAACTTAACACAACTTCGTTAATGAAAATAAAACAAAAGAACAATACTGATTCAGTTAATGATAGTTCTTCGACGGTGATGACCATAATACATAACCCAAATAGAAGAGAGGATTTTGAGAAATGTTAACGGCTTGAACGAGAATAGAGAAGCCTTTTATTGTGGTTGTCATAAAAAACCTAATACAAAAACAATGTCGTTTTTCTTGTTTAGGTAAACGATGTCGTTTCTTGTTTACTGTAGTTTTTTGGAAGTACTATTAATTAATTTTCTATGATCTAGTGTATCTGGTCGACAAACGTTAGATGTAGTGACTAATATATGATTTGTCGCCAAAACCTGAGGGTTCATAAATAATTTTTAATAAATTTATTTTCTTATTCCAAATAAAACATAATTTGAATTAAAAATTAAATTATTCAATTGAAAACTATTTCCAAATTAATTTGTCAACTCGTTAAATAAATTATAATTGGCTTACAATTTTTAGAAAAATGTAAATTTTAATTATTATAATTTAAAAAACATATTTCAAAAATTATACATTTTAATTATTATAATTTAGAAAAATTAAATTATAATAATTTAACAAGAGATTGTAATATAATTAGAAAACTATTTCTATCAAATTAAAATTAAAGATTAGTCATTCCCAAAAATTAAGCAAATGAAGAACAATTGCATATATAAGTGAGAAGATTAATTTAACATTTTGTATGATGTATTAGGAATACCTCATATACATTAATCAATTAAGAAAATTAAGAAAGTAAAGACATTGCTTCGATTTTGGGCGACAATGTGGAAATTTAATAGCAAATTATCTGCCATTTGCGACTAAGTATGGTGGTTGGTCACGTAAATGGTCATCTGCGACTAAAATTACTTCGTCGCAAAAACCCTTGTGTATTTAAATTAAATGTATCTTTTTATACAAATAATAAAGTTAATGGTAGATTAAGGGCTAAAGGGTATATGTTGTCATGTTAGTGATGATTTTGGTTTAAATGAAATGTGGTTTGCAATCCTTTTTAATTCAACTAATAACAAAAAGAAGATACAAATTTTCCCTATTTTATTTTGTTTATCTACCAAATTAAAAATAAAGGTTAGTAATTCCCAAAAATTAAGCAAATCAAGAACAACTCCAAATGTAAGTGTAAAAGACAAAATTTTAATTTTGTTATTGGTAATAGGAATAACTCATATATGTTAATCAAATAAAAAAATTAAGAATGTAAAGAAAATGGTTGGGTTTTGGTGACGTTGTGTATAATTGGTATCGAAATTAGAGTGATAGGCGATGATAGTTTTGACTGTCGGAAAAAGGTAAAAGGTTCAATATTGGCGATGATTTATCAATTTGGTAGCAAAATGTTGTCCAATTTACAACGCTATTTTATTTTCATAGCAAATGTTTAACATTTGGTGACGAAATGTAGATTCATCGCCAAATGTACCGAATGAGAAAATTAAATAGATGCTAGGATGATGTCGTTTGTGGGACGACATAGTGTCTGTTTAAACACAGACACTAGCCCTTCCCTTCTTTCCCACCCGAACTGGACAGCGCCCCCTTCTCCTTCATTTTTTCAAAATGCCAAAGTTGCCCTATCTTCTCCTCTATCTTGGACAACAACAAAGAATCTTCTCCGTGCACTTGCCCTCTTCATTTGGTGAGTTATGTTTATTGGAGATTTTTTGTGTTATTGAAGTTGAAAATAGTATGATGTGTCCTTGGTATGTTTTGAGTTTCTTTTCAATTTGTCTACATTTATTGGTTATGATAATGGTTGAGTTGTGCAGAAGTTGTGTTGCTGTTGTTGAAGAAAGGGAAAATAGACGATAGTTTTGTGTTCTTGAGTTGAAATTTACTTGCCCATAAGATGTTCGACAAAAGTCCTGAACGAGTTTTGAGTTTACAAATGTTGTGGTATTTTGTAATAATGGTATATAAATGTTTATGTTGATTGGTTTGATAAAGCCTAGAGGAGGCTTTGGGGCAGAAAGGCATGAATCCTGCATCTGTTGTAAGGTAAAAGGGAAACATGCCTAAATCAAAGAAGTGATTTAATATTTTGTAATTTTAAAATTAAACTCACCTTTTATTAATACATATATGTAAACAAATAGTTATTGTAATGTTATCATAAGAATATATATTAGCTAAATATGATAACTTTCTTCTAAGTATAAATAAAAATACTTTATCTCATACTTTAAATTTATACAATATTTATTAAAATAATAATTTCTTTGACTACAATTTATTATACATGCTTGTTTTTATAATAAGGATTACTTTTATATTCATTTAGACATGGATATATTATAATTAATAAACAAATTAATTCTTTTAAATATTTTTATAAATAAATATATACGTGGCCAATATTGTTTATATACGTATTATATAGATATGGTATAAAATTAAAAAAATTAAATGCATTAGAATTATATTGATTTCTTTTTATATGATTATAAGTTAAAACAAAAATATTAATTTGAATATTACTCACATATATGGATTTGTGCATATTGTAAACATATAGTTAATAAGGCATTAATAATTAGTGTCAATAGTATTTTTAAAGTCAAATGTGTATTAAATTTTTCTAAGCTTCACATTATATGTTTGTTGTTACAATAACATTTAATATTTGGCAAGTTTAAAATATGATTCATTTTTAACATGTGGAATAATTATAACAATGTTCTTATAACTATAATTTTTTTTCTATTAACAGTTGATTTATTGTATACTTTTCTATATCATGCTGAAAATTCATAAAGCATTAAATTTAATTATGTGTATGATGAATTTTTTTTGCCATTTCTCCTAAGTAAATGCTTGTTGGAATTTATGCTCACTTCTTGAATGTATACATTCAAGAAGTGAGCCTTAAGTGAGCATTCACTTTAATTATTTAATGCTCACTTCTTGAATGTATACATCTATAGGTTAAAATGATTGTTTGGTATGTGAGAAATCTCTTCACTTTTAAAATACTTTATCAAATTGTTCAACATCCTTTGTTGTGCTTTAAATATGCTTTTATAGTACCATAAAGAAGAAATTTTGTATTTGGTTGGTGATTGTGTATAGGGTTTTTTTTTTTCCAGATTTTGTGTTCCTCTGTTTGATTGGAGCCAAAGCCATAGAATTTGTGTGGCATCTTCAAGTATATTCTCCCTGCCCACCATATGTTCGACAAAAGCAACTGTTGTTAATGCGAATTAGTAGTAACCATTATTGTTATTGCTAATAAATAGTAATCATCTAACTAATTAGCTTGTTAATTAATTATTTTATATATTGGTTGTCGTTTCATTTTGTTGTATATTGTTTACGTAATTGGTGCGTATGAACTGAAACAACGTTATTGAGTGGTTAGTAAATAACGCCACATACCTTAATTACATAGGTTTTTTAGTGTAATATTGAACAAAAATGCATGTAATAACTCAGTTATACTCTTTTATTGTATAGCTAAATAGATAAGAGTTAGATGTGTCAACGAAAATGGTCAACTGAATATGTAGAAGGAGTTAAGAGTTTAATGCAATTTGTAAAAGATCAAATGGGTGATGAATGTAGTATTCGTTGTCTAAGCATCGATTGCTTAAATGTCAACTTCCAAAGTCAAGTTGTGGTTTATAATCACTTGCTAATCCGAGGCATAGATAAATTCTATGCTTCCTGGCTTTATCATGGTGAATGTAAGGAAGCAATTTGTAGTAGAAGTGGCGGCACATATTATGATGATAGTTACAATAATGATGTAGATGATTATGATGTGAATGATGATGGTGATGATGGGATTGACGAGATGTTAGACGATTGTTGAAATTATATGGAGACTATGAATGAAATATGAATGCCTAACATAATTGGTAGTATTACATAAGATAATTTTGGGAAGTTATTGAAAGTTGCTAAAGAATAATTATATCCGAGGTGCTCTAATTTCTCACAACTATCATTTACTGTGAAGTTGTTGCATTTGAAGGTTTATAATAAATGGAGTAACAAGTGCCTTGACATGTTAATTGACTAACTAAATGGTGCATTACTTATTGGACACAAGTTGTCGAAATCTTACTATGATGCGAAGAAACTGTTAAGGGACCTTAGATTGGGATATATTTCAATTCATGCTTGTAAGTATGCAATGTTCTTTTTTGAAAGGAAAGTAAAGATCTTTAGGAGTGCCTTATTTGTGGTACATCAAGGTGACAGGTGGATGATGGGAGAGGGAAAAAGATACCAAATAAAATCCTTCGATACTTTCCTATTAAACCACGATTACAAAGACTTTTTATGTCAACAAAAACAGTCATAGATATAAGGTGGCATAAAGAGAAACGCATTGATGATAACATTATGTGCCATCCAACAAACTCAATGGCATGGAAAGAGCTTGATAGAAAGTTTCCATAGTTTGGACAAGATTGTCGTAATGTTCGACTTGGATTGGCCTCAGATGTATTTAATCCTTTCGGTAATATGAGTAATTCATATAGCATGTGGCCAATGTTTCTAGTCCCATACAATTTACCTCACCTCCATGGAAATATATGAAGGAGCCTTTTATGTTGTTGACTTTGCTTATTCCAGGACCTACAACTCCTGGTAAGGACATCGATATATACATGCAACCATTAATCGATGATTTAAATGATCTATAGGAATTTGGATTACAAACTTTTGATTTGTTGAAGGCGAAACGTTTATAATGCTTGCTGCTATTTTGTGGACTATAAATGATTTCCTAAGTTATGGGAATTTTTCTGGGTGGAGCACGAAAAGGTATATGGCTTGTCCTGTATGTAACCATCAAACATATTCACAAAGGATATGAAGTAAAATATGTTATACAGGTCATTGTCGTTATTTGGAACATGGGTATAGATGGCGAAGAAGTAACACTTTAATGGCATAATAGAGTTAGGTAAAGCTCTGATGCAGTTGTTCGGTGATGATATTGTTTACTAGCTATCACATTTGGGTAATGTTACACCTGACAAATACCCAAGTAATAGAAAGCGTAAGAGAAATGATGTCGAATTGAATTGAAAAAAACAAGCATATTTTTCAACTTACAATATTGGAAGGAATTACTATTGAGGCACAATCTTGAAGTCATGCATATTGAGAAAAACATTTGTAGGTCCATTTTGGACTGCCATGGGAATTGATGGGAAATCCAGAGACACAATTAAGGCTAAACTTGACTTGGAAGACATGAATATTAGAAAGGACTTGCATTTGAAAAGAAGAGATGATGACTCATACATTATTCCCCCTGCTTGTTACCACATGTCAAAAAGTGAGAAACAATCATTCTGCCAGTTCCTCCAATCAGTCAAATTTCCTTATGGGTATGCATCAAATATAGGCCATTGTGTGAATGTTAAAGAGGGAAAAGTGTCAGGATTGAAAAGTCATGATTGTCATGTACTTTTGCAACGACTGCTTCCTGTTGGAATACGTGGGTGTTTGTCGAAGAATGTATCCATACTTTGGGTCAATTGGTAGAGTTTTTTAAGCAATTATGTTGCAAGACACTTAAAGTTGAAGAGCTTGATAAAATGGTAAAAGACATAGCATTGACTCTATGTAAGCTTGAACTATTATTGCCCCCATTGTTTTTTGATGTTATGGTTCATTTGGCAATTTACTTACCATATGAAGCAAAACTTTGTGGACCGATTCAATTTCGATGGATGTTTCCAATTGAAAGGTAATTCATATTAAATTCAACAAGTTTTTTCTATGTTATTTGTGTGTAACAATTCCTAAGTTTATAACTATTTATGTTCAGGTTTTTATGCTCTCTTAAGTATTATGTACATAATAGAACTCAACCAGAGGGGTCTATTGTAGAGGCTTATATAGCAAATGAATGCTTGACTTTTTGTTCAATGTACTTAACTGATGTGGAGACAAGATTTAATAGACCAAAACGTAACTTTAATTTTCATGATGATGGTGGGATGTCTATTTTCTCCCAAAAAGTTAGGCCACTTGGTGTGGGTAAATATGTGGAGTAACTAAAGACGAATTTGATATCGCCCATTGGTATATTTTGAACAATTGCAAGAAATTCAATACTTACATGAAGTACGTATATTCCTTTTCATTCAAGCAATCATATTACAATTTGCTTCATTCACTATGAGATCTTACTGTCGTTTTTTTAAAATAAAGAGCACAAAGACACACTTCGCAGTAAAGGGATTATTAATTTTAAAGAAAGACATAGGCAGAAGTTTGTATTATGGTTTAGAAATCGAGTAAGTTTCATATTGATTACATATTATGAAAATATGAGAATATGTCTCATCCTCATACTTATTTTCAATTTGTCGTACAGACAATACGGTTATATAACTGTAACGTGCAAGAAGCGACAAGAACATTCTATAGTTTAGCATGTGGACCTCATACACATGGGAAGAAATACACAGGTTGCATTGTTAATGGGGTAAGATTTCACATACAAGATCGAAATAGTCAAGTTAGAAGTCAAAATAGTGGGGTTATCGTTAAAAGATGTCATGACGACGAAATCATTGATTTCTACGGTGTCATCTATGAAATAATAGAGTTGCACTACATCAAGGATAAGAAGGTTGTTGTACTTAAATGCAAATGGTTTGATCTAACTGATATGAAAGTGAACAGGCATATTACTAGTATAAATGTTTGTAAGGTATGGTATGATAATGATCCTTTTGTCCTTGCAAGTCAAGTCAAACAAGTTTTCTATGTCAACGATACTATATTGGGTAGCAATTGGAAGGTTGTTCAAAAGTTTCAACAAAGGAATGTATATGATTTTTTTGAAAGGGATATTGGTCAATTGGATGAGGATGCAAATAAAGTCTATCATGATATTGGATTAGAGTTCAATAATAAAGGCATTCCAGTAGAAGATGCAGGTATACTATCATTCTATAGGAGAGATGTCGATCCCAATATAGTTCAACCAGATGAAGTCCAAGCCCATCTTATCTTACAAACAGAAGAAGACTATACTCAGGATGACTTAAATGACAATGACGATACTTTGCTCGAATATATTAGTGATGAAGAATCCAACGATAATGTACTTAATAATGATGATTTTCAAAATCTTGATCATGATGATTGAATGTAAATAAATTGTTTGTGTTGTTTGAAATGTTATGTTCATAATTGTCTTATGTTGTTGATGTTTTACTTATGTTAATTTACGATGACTGGATGCATATTTTTAATGTTTCACTTATGTTTTTGCTGAATTTTACACATGTTCAATAAAATGGCGCCTGGTAGAAACAAAGGAAAGAGGGTGGTAATAACCGAAGAAGTTCCTCCTACACAACAACCAACTCAATCCGACCCCATCGTTCAACAACCAACAATTGCATCCTCAAATAAAGATAGTCAGCAATAAACTTTACCAACGTATTCTGTTAGTGCTGAGGGATCTTCAGGTCTATTATTGTTAACCAAACATATTTACATTAATGTCGAAATTACTCATTACATGTTCAGTGTGTTTTTCTTATTGTGATTTTTTTTTGTTTTCAGGTTCCAATACTGGCATTAGAAAACGAGGTAGAGGAATCACAAAAGGAGCTGAGTTGCAACAGATGAATGTTGCAATGAACATCAAGTTGTCTGTGACCATTGACCCTACGTAACATTGCCCTCTGGATAAGATCCAATATGTAAAATTGGCCAACGAGTTAGGTGTCATTGTGAGGAATTAATTACCTTGCCTTCAGCATGCCAGGCAGTTGAAGGAAGACAACTTGCTCCAAAATGTTTGGGACAAAGTTTCAGTAATATTTCAATTCATTTGATTATATGTATTGTGATTTTACTTAATAAAAATAGTAACTTAACTTATACATGTTCTTCACAGATGAAGCTCAATATCGTTGCTATCGGCAAGCCTGAGGTTTCAAGCTGTGTTAGTTTACTATTGAAACAAAGGATGAAAGATCATCGATATAGACTTCAATAATATTACCAGTCTTTCCTTTCCAATGAAGGGGCAAGGAGACATGTTCCGGAACGGGTGACTCCAGGAAATTAGAGTGAAATGTGTAATTATTGGGCCTCATTGAAGGTTTAGGTTTGTTTTTTTCTCTTCACATTTCCTTCCATTAATTTTGGTTACACATTTCATGACTACTTCTTTTAATTTAGGAAAAGTGTGACAAAGCCAAGGTGAACAGAGCAAAAATGAAGACTCCTCATAACACCGGCTCCAAATCATTTGTTGTAATCCGATAAGAATTTGTAAGTGTAACATTTTCAACTTGTTATTTTATTTCTTAATACAATAAATTCCATAATCTTCTAATTTTTTAAATTCATATAATAGAGCCAAACATAACTCCAAGGACAAGAGTGTGATAGGATCACACTCTACAAGCTAACACACTACAAGGAAGGTGAAGGCTGGATGTCTGAAGAGGCACAAAGTAATTATGTAAGTAAAAACAAATTAATATTATAATTTGTTTTTCTATGTAATACACAAATTAATATTACAATTTATTTTTCTATGTAATACTAAGTAATATTTTTTAGTTAACTCGATTTTGTACTTTATATTGTAGGACAAGATACAGGAGTTATTGTAGACATCATTGTCTAAGAGGAATTAGCCCAATGTCGATGACAATTGCAACAATATCCTTGGTACAAGATTGGGTATATCAAAGGTCTTGGGTATGACCCTAAGCCTATTGGTGCATCTTCGTCACGACCAGTATATGTCACGGCGTTTCAAGAGGAGAACCAGGCACTGGAGACTAAGTTACATTGTACAGAAGAGAAGTTAGATCGTAATGTAAAAGAAGTGGACAAGTTTAAAAAGATGATCAAACAATTACTAGGCTTAAACTATCTCAGTAGTAGTGACGACGATAAGGAGTCTTAGTTTGTATATAACCTATAATTATTTTTTTAATAAAATGCATTCCATTTTAATGTTTATTTTATTTCAATTTATTATTATTTAAAAAATATTTCACTAATATTAATTATAAAATGTAACTAATTTATATTTCAAACTGTCTTAAAAATTGTAATAAATTAAATTAAAATTTTAAAAAATTATAATAAAATTTAAAATAATTTTTTTCACTAAAAAGTATTAGCTAACAAAACAGAATCGTCATAAAATGTTATTACCTATGTTTACAAGAACGTCTCTAAAAATATTTACCTGCAATAAGAAATTAGTAGATAAAACTATTTTGCAACAAAAACAGAATCGTCACTAAAAAGTATTAGCTACTAAAACAAAATCGTGACAAAATGTTGTTACCTATGTTTACAAGAATGTCTCTAAAAACATTTACCTACAACAAACAATGAGTAGCTAAAACTATTCTGCTATAAAAAAATCGTCAGTAAAAATAATTACCTTTGACTACGGTTTAGTAGGTTAAAACCTTTATCTACGAAACATATACGTCATAAAATCCTATGTACGACGTTCTTCATTCTCATTGGTTATATGTTTTACTGATAAAATTATTGTGTATCCAAAACCTTTTTGCGACAATTTCAAAAAAGCATTGCGGATATTGTTTTGATACTGGGATTCAGCGACCATTAGGGCGATGATTATTTTTTGTCGCAAATTAATATTTGCGACGATTTTTTAATATTTAGCAACATTTGGTTTCATCACCAATAAGCTTATATGTTGTAGTGTACTAAGGTCTATTCGTAATAATTGCATGGTATGATAACATAATAAAAATTTTCTTGTTGAAATATGGTGAGCTTTTAAACACTCACATTCGTCAATTACATAAATAAAATAAAGAATAATATTAATAAAATTTGTTATTTTATTGAAAAAATTAAAACTGATAAAAACAAATGGGCAGTAAGAGATTCTTATATTTCTTTCTAAGATGGGGTTCTTCTTCTCCAACCTGGCTTTTTACTTGTTAGTTGTACCCTTGTTGCAGTTTTTGAACTTTGACTGGTTCTTTATTATGGTCAACTTCCCTTCAATTTGATCTCTTCTACTTTTTTTCTCTGTCTCTCACATGCTATAACTATAGCTTTCTTAAGGGCGTTTTTGTCCTTTTAACTGTAATTTTTCTTGCATAGAACTTTTATTACTATTTTTACCACGATTTTTCAAACCTATCTCCTTCCTACCTTAATCACCTTGTTACCTTGCCTTTTTCTTACTAGGGTTAGTGTGATGTCTAGATCTGGTCATTATACTTTAGAACCATTGTCCTTTCCACCTCGCACTTCAAACACTCCCCTTGAGTTCTCCCAATTTCACTAGCTCAAAACAGTTAGGTGAATGAGGCACCTAAGAAGGAAGTGACTAATGCTCCCACTCTCAGCTCTATAAACCCAGGTCTGAATTGGAAATAAGTGATAATAGAGAGTTCCAATCCATCCTTGAGTTTTTGCTCGCTTACCACCTTTAAAGGTTGCTTGGTAGTCTTTTGTGACGTGGACATACTGAAAAAAGTGGCTAAGAGTTGATCTTTAATTCTGGTTGGTTTTTTCTTTGGTTGAAGATCTCAATTTCTACTAATCAACAACTAGGACCATAAGAATTGGAAAGGGAAAGGTTTGAATGAAGTATTAATATCCAAAGAGAACCTCATCTTATTTAGATTCTCATTAGATCAAGAGTAAAGGAAATTATCAGAGCTGGTCCATGGCACATCTAAAACTTACTCACCATCCTTCAAAGTTGGAGACCAGATATAAGCTTGGAATCTATCAAACATAAGAAGATTCTTATTTAGATTAACTTGTACAATGTGTCCTTAGAGTACTAGTTTATAAAAGGGCTTAGTGCATGTCTAATTTCATTGGAATCTTGATCTGTATGGATGAAACTACAATAATGAGGAAAAGGGTTAGGTATACTAGCGTGTGTGTCGATATGAATTTAAGCAATGAATTACCATATACTATATCATTGATGAGACTTGGAAAAGATGGAACATTATTTGAGAATTCTGTTAGAGTTTCATAATAGTGGAAACCTAAACTTAAGTAATAGGGTAAATGGTGGAGACCCATTATGTTGAGTTAATGAGCATTAAGGTTCAAATAGAAAAAAAAAACTATAGATGGGTACATTATTGTAGGATGGTGTAATATGAGCTTTGTGAATCTAGAAATCAAAGTGGAGGGGCATTTAGAGATTGAAAGCATTATTCCAATTACTAAAATTTAGCAACCCAACCTAGTTATACATGAAAATAGAGTGAAAGAGAAGGGATAATTAGGTAGACAAAGCAATTCTTTAGAAAAAGTAATACTGGAGATTGAAAGTGTATTAGATGGGAATAATCAAACTTCTAAGTAGGATGATGATACTTATATTTGAATAGAGACAAATTGGGTATGTTTGGTATGGATTTTAAGACATCCAATATAAATAAATCAAGGAGAAGAAGAAGATTTAAGGGATCCATCCAGAACTTCTCTAAATGTCTATAGTGGTTTGGCATGTGAGGATTATCAATTCCCTATGAAACAACAATCCTAAAGAATTTATTTTAGAAAATAAACCTGTGTTGACGGGGTTTTTAAAATCTAAGCTCAAGCAGGAGTAAATGATGAAGATGAAATTAAACATTGAATTCTTTTGTCTAATCACTAATAACATCACTATAAAATAATAATGAATATCTTTGACCCAAAATAGGTTAAAGTACATATTCTATAAGCATGTGACCAACTAATGCATATGGATGTGTGGTTCTTTTAGGCAACTGTAAAGGTAGCAATATCCTTTGTGTATAGATCCAATTTTACATTTCCAAGATAAATATTGTGGAGTAGCCTCATTAGTACTCTTTATGCCTCAGAACTTTAGGCAATTCGTGATTAACAAACTTCAAAGAGGACTTTAAAGAATATATGGAGAAACTAGGTGTGACTAACTTAAAATTTAATGGTTATTTTTATACTTGATGCAATAAGTAGAGTTAAGGATGGAGTATAAGCAAAAACTTAATAGGGCCTTAATGAATGAGGATTGGTTGAAGAGTTTCAAAGAGAGTAAAACCACCTTTTTGAATCTCATGTTCTTTAACCACTCCCTTATAATCATAAGAGGTATGTTTACTAAAAGAAGAAATTACCCCTTTAGATATAATAACTTCCTAACAGAAGATTAAAGGTTTTTTTATAGGATATGTAAAAAGGATTATCCAATTCTATAATTGTGTTTAAAGCCTATATTCGTGTCAAGAAGCTGGGTCTAATTAAAGTGAAACTTTAAAAAATTAATGTTATAAGGGATGTAGGATCCCATATGGAGGTCTCAATTATAAAAGCTACATTAGATGTGACTCAAGAGGAAGTCTACAAACATGCAGGTGATCCTTACTAGTGAAAAGAGGAAAAGATTGCTCTCAAGTCATATACTGAGGTAGTATGGAACTTCAATTCCTTATTTGAACAAAAAATCTAGTTCCTTATAGCTTAAAGAAGGGGAAAAATATGAATTGTTTTTCATGGAGCCATTATGGATGGAAAAATATAAATAGAATTAGTTCTATAATGATAATGTATGAGGGAGTTCTTAGTTTATAGAAGGAACTTAAAGGTGACGCTTATGCCTAGGGATGGCAAGAAGAGCTCGACTTAACTTGAAGTCAAAGGGCTCAAATCAAGTTGACTGGGCTTTAGGTCAAGCTCGGACTTTTTTTGAAAATTTGAGCTTCAAATCAGGTTTGACTTGGGCTTGGGCTACCAGATTCTACTCAAAGCTTAAAATTTTCATATAAAAGACCCCATTTTAGATAAAATAATGTCATTTTAAATGTTTAAAAATTAAAGAAATTAAATTTAATTAGGCCCAATTAGGATCAGACTCAAGCTCGAGAGCCTAATTAAGATTCAAATCAAGCTTAAGCCTAAAAATAAAATTTTGAGCCAGGATGGGATTGGCTTAGCCCGGTCTATTGCCATACATACTAATGTTTTCTTTAAGAATTCTTCGGGAGCAGTAGCATTAACAAGTTCCTCAACTCATACCTTAGATCTTTCATTTCTAATCAATTTGTAGATGGAGAAATGTAGATGTTAAGTAGACTTTATTATACTTGGGATGTGGAGAAGAATTTAGATAAGGCCCCAAGTCCAGATGACTTTAATGGATGTCTTTTCCAAAATGCTTGGCCTTTAATAAAGAACTTGTTTATTAAGGTAGTAACAATTTTTTTTAGAAGGGAAAGAAATTAATAAGATATTTATTTTTCTCATTCTTATCAATCCAGTTACCTTAAATAAATATAGACCAATTGGCTACTAGCTTAAAAAGTGCTTAGAGGGTACAATAATGCTAGTTCTTTAAAGAATTGTACAATGAAAGAGGATTTTCACAAGTCGTATGATTTAATAAGTTAAAAGTTTATTCTTAATCTGCTGGAAGTATTTGGGTCTCTTGGTAAATTCAAGAATTGGATCAAATTATGTAAATCAATTATATTATTTAGTATATTTATTAATGCGAGCTAATTGAGATATTTAAGCGAGATGAGGAATAAGAAAAGTAACCTTATATCCCTATACTTATTCATCTTATGTATGGAAACATTGATAAAAATGTTTAAGCAAAACATTTTAGGATTAAAGCTTCAAATATCATAGTAGAAGCAATAAGCTTAAACTCTACCAATCCTTTGTATAAGACCTCTTAATTTACTCTAAAGCTTGTGAAAAGTCTATTAGCACTATAATGACAACTCTTCATACCTTCAAGAAGTTATCTAGGTTATGTTTAAACACAAACAAAAACTATATGTTACTCTCTAGTAATGCTTTCCATTATATAGGATAGTTTTCAACTATCATTAAAATTTAGATCAAGCATACTCCTTTTAACTACCTTGGGTTACCAACATCTATAAGGAAACTTCATTTTAGGGACTACCTCCCCCTTCTAGAAAGGTTTTAAAATTGAAAATTTAATGTAATACATCACTATCATACGTTGGGAGAGTTTAATTGATAAAATATGTTTTAAACTCTCTTTATATACACTAGTCATCGTATATGTTCTTCTCTAGAGAACTTCCTAAAGCTCTATAAAGAATGAATAGAGGCCTCTTATAGTTAGGTATGCATAACAAAAAGTTTAATATTAAAGTTGAATGTAAAAAGGTTTCAATAGGAATCTGAATAAGGTATGATTCATAATTTTCAAGTTATTTAATTATTAAGATTCGATCAAAAACTGAAAAATTTAACTTTCCACTATGCTTGTAATTCAATCACGGTTAATTTCCTAAGAAAACCTGCATCCAAAAGGGGAGGTTGACAATTCATAAAATTTGAATGAGCATTGTCAATATCTAAATGTAACTTTATCAAAAATTTGGTCACATTTATTAGTTTCTTAAGCAACCAATACATCATAAAGATAAATTTTGGAAATCATAACGTTTATAAAGTCATAAAATTCAATCCATAAATCCTAGATAAAGATATTTCCTTAAGTATAATTTGCAGTGGAAATCTTCAAGTTGAATTTGTTTGATTATAAACCTTCTTCAAATATTCCTATATTGTTATGATACTTTTATATAGGCGTAAATTAAGAAAAATTTGTCAATCGCTAAACTAAGACATTGCTCTTGCATCTTTGACTCTCTAAAGAGCCAATTAGATAACATATATAAGAGCAAGATCATAACCATCTGTATGTCCTCATAACGCCTTAGCAATGACATATTGAATAAAATTTTTCCAAACAATCTTGTTGGTTTATGCCCTAAAACCAATTGGTTTGTTGTGGTTTAGTAAAATATTATTTATAGACATTCTTTCTATTATACATATTTAGATGTATATAATAAAGTCTATGGAATAAATATACATTGCAAAGAAATTATGATGTGATCATAATTATGATATTCATATTCCATTCATGTATTATCCCTAAATTGTTCCTAGTCATTGTTCTATTAAGGCTAGACATTAATAAAATATAAAAAGGCTAGCACAGATTATGTTTTCCTTCTAGAGGAAGTAGTCGATCTCATAAAATAAAGTGTGGAGATGCTTAAACAAACGTATGTACGCTTGTTAGAGAATAAGTTCATTGAACTAACCCTATATAAGAATTCCATTTAGAACATTACTTGTATGTTTATGGAAATTCTCATTTTGAGGATTGTATAAGTGATCCTTTGACTTGAAATCTACAAAGTTATCTTGTATAGGGATTGGTATGTTTTGATGTTATTTATGACCTATTCTAATCAAAGATAGCTTAATAGATAGTCATTAGATATAACATGAATTATATAGAGGTAGTTGAGTAATCAATATAGAATTCATCTCATCAAAGTGATTAAGGAGAATGTTTCATTGTTTTCGATTAGTATTGATTAAGAAAATCTTTGGCTAAGGAAGAATGAAACTTTGAAAATAGTTTTAAACGTCATTATGTGAATCAATTACTGATAGTAAAGAACAGACATGACTGGACTCAAATATAATAGACATTAATTTTAAGTTCTATGTCTAATCAGAATATTGTATGATAAAAGGATCAAATTATACGAAAAAAATCATGAAAAAAAGGTTAGTCAAAACCACGTTGACATTTCTAAATATTTGAGTGGTCATCATATATTACTAAATGTCAATCTTGATCTATAAATATAAATTGTTTAATTAGAGAATTAAAGATATATTAAAGGAGTTTAATTTATCTAATCCTATATATGATTTATGGTTATAATTTATATTTCCAATATATTTGGGAAACTAATGGGTCACACACAAAGAATGGGTTGGAGAGAGAAGAATATAGTTTAACTAAGTTGGACTTAATTATAAAGTTTGAGAAAATTTTTGATTAAATATTATATATTTAATAAAGAAGGATCAATATGAGATATTGAATTTTATTTGGGCATAATTGGTATTTAATTAAAATTATTTTCAATTCTAATTTAATTAAAATTAGAATTTTATTTCAATTAAATTATTATAATGTCTAAAACATATTATAAATAGGCTTAAACTCTCAGGAAGTTAACACTCCTTGCCCAGCAATCTTTGTGATAGTTACAAACTTCACTTAACACATTCTATGGATATGGTTAGAGGTCTGATACTTATAAAGCTATGGTGGTTAAGATGAGCTAGTTTTAGAAATGGTTTAAGGAAAATGACAAGAAAAGAATCAAGTTTCGAAATAAGGTACGAATTAAGATGTACACTTTATTATGATTTATGTGTTAATCATTTTATAGAATTTTAGTGATCTTGGCTTTTGAGAAATCAATGACAAAAAGGTTGTGTAGTTATTTCGATGCACATAGGGACTAATTCCTCTGTAATTTCCCAACAGGTGTATCAAAGCCGACTTTAATTCTATAATATGATTATAATATTTGAATGTTATTAATCAAAATTTTGAAATTTAAACTATAAACCTTAAAATTATATTTTGATATGATTAATTTTAATATGAAAAGTAAGATCAATATTGCCAATACAAATACCAAAACCTTAAATCAAATTGGATTTGATTTAATGTATGTTAATCTTTCTGCTTGCTTAATATTTAGCCTTAATAAGGTAATAATCAAAAACAATTTAAGGATAATTCCTAAATGCAATATGGATTTTATAGTTATGATTTCATCATTATTTTATTTGTATAAGTATATTTATCCTATTGGTTTTATCTTATATTCTATTTAATTAAACAAATTTACACACAATAAAGAATAACTTAAATTAATTATGATAGAAATATAAAACCAAATGATTGGCTACAAAGCATAAACCAATAGATCATGCTTATGAAATATTAATTTCTATAATTGATTTGACCAATTAAGTATCCGTTTTAAGAAAATATGAATTATTAAACACCATATTATTCATGTTTGACATTTTCTTGCGTTACTTAAGAAAATTAGATAAATGCCATATCAATCGTGTTACAGTAATCTAAGTATGTGACCATCATAACTTAGGTTAGAGAATTGGTTTTTCATCTTAAATAATTAATTGTTTTTCTAAAATACATTAGGGATTAATTAGTTAATCAAAATTATTCAAATTGAGTAAAAGAGAATAACTTTTAAGAACATTATCATCATATAAGCTAGTAACTAAGATTAGGATTAATAAATTTAAGCCATCTTAATGTTGAACCAGAAGTTCTAAACATGCTAATTCTCATTAGTTAAGCTTCATTATCATTAGTTAAGCTTCATATATACTTTTTATTGCCTTCCTTTCTTTATTTTACTTCTCTTAGTGTTAGTTTACTTTAGCTTAATTCATTCTTTGATTCAATCATTTAGATAAAGTGTATAAGTCCAAGCTAGTAATTTTTATTAATCCTTGTGTAGTCAACATTTGATTCCTTTAAAGGGAATCCACTTTGTTACTTGTGATTAGTGAACTTTTCAAGGTACTTTCATAAATATTTTCTTTTCATTAGGGCTAACCCAAACATTACTATGCCTTAAGGTATGCTCAAGCATCTACCAAAAATTCAAATGTCAATATTTGTAAAGTGAATTTTTGTTTGTTTTATGTTTTCCCAATATGTGTTGCATTTTTTGTCTATGGTTTTAGTTTTATTATTCAATTTTTTTTTGCCTAACCTTAGTTTATCTTAATCACGAATTTATTCAAGATCTAACCACAACAATTGAAGTATTCATACATAAACTTGTCTTTTTCCTTTCTGAGAAAGAAAGAGATTCATTGTTAACATCTCTCCCTCTCACTCTTAGATTTTTTTTCCTACTCCTTCTCTTTAGAATTTAAAAGTTCTCTTGATTAGGAAGAGTTGTATGCTTCCTTTGGCAAGGAAATAATCATAGTTTTTGTTTTTGTTCATGATTCTTTTCATTTTCTCATTTTGTTTCTTCTTCCATTTTTTTTAGCTAGTGCTTATTTCTTTTTCTCATCAAAGTTTGATAAAGAGCTTAATAGTAGAGAGTTTTTGAGTGCATTTGAACTACCTATGTTAAAACACCTTACATTTTGATACTTTTGTTTTTGATTAATTCATCCTTCCTTTATAAGTGATTTCACTTCTTTTTACCCATTTTTTTCCTCTTTATTTCTCGAGGTTTGAAGTGCAAGAAAAAAATAGATGTATTTTATTAAGTATCTTGCTTCATTTTACTCTTAAATACCTTGTTTTACTTATCTTGCTTCGTTTTAATATTAAATACCTTGTTTTACTTAGTTTTTTAATTTCTTTCAAGCAACTTCGAGAAATTTACTATGTGTTGAGATTAGTAAAGAATTGAAGGGTATTTCAATTAGAAATCACAATAAAATCATAATTCTTAGAGAAATATGGTTTGACCTATAGGCATATAGGTCAAATTAACTAAGGTATATGACCTAGAGCATGACTTAAAGAGGGACCATATGGCAATGAAGAATGTTGATAAAGTAATAAAACTTAAGATATGGTTGTACTAGAGATTGTGAGCTAATTTCAAAAGGGAGAGTGAGATCTATAGTTTGGGAGCACAATTATGCCAAAGACTGCATACAAATTTTTAAGGAAACATTAAAATTCGCGATTTAAAGGCACAAGAGTGCTAAAGATCGTGTAATAATTCCAAAGAAGTTAGAAAATATACAACTTGAGGCCATGGTTCATTTTTAGCGAGTACATTTGATTTTTGTTTATTTGTGGATGCCTTAAGAGATTCCATATATGGGTGGACTATGTGTTAAGGTGATAAAGGTTAAATGGATGCTCGGGAGATACCCACGTGATCTTTTTAATGTTATAGTAAAATATTTCATAGAATTCTTAGTGCATTCAAATTAGTGTTAGCATCAGTAAGTATATAGATTAAAAAACTGGATAGTAGATGGTTGTAACTTTAAAGAGTGCAATTTCAGTGCCTAAGAAATCATGTTGATCTAGTTAAATGTATCAATTCTAAGTTATTGATTTATGAAGTAAAAGATAATACTAGGGGAGTTACTTGTCTAAATATTTATATATTTGATTTAATTCTTGCTTATTAATTACTTTTTATTAATTCTCTTTACTACTAAGGATGGCTCGAGTCTAGCCTGGCCAAGCCCAATTTTTATTTAAAAAAAAAAAGCAAAATGACGTTGTTTTAGGTTGTCTAGACATCTGGTCCTGAGGCTCAGTCAACCCAGGCCTAGCTCCCTGAATTCGAACTTGGCTCGGGCCCTTTTACCATTCTTATTTACTACCTATTTAGGTTTTAGATTTAGCTTACATTTCTTTAATAAAAATCCAAAAAATCTTTTTTTTTTATTTATTTAGTTTCAACTAGTTAATAGTTTCAAGTTATTTAATCCACACCGCTTCCTCGTAGGTTTTACTATCTAACCCACACTGCTTCCTCGTAGGTTTTACTCCTGCTTGACAAGGATACATTTTATATGTTATTAGGGGTTAAATTAGTTATGATCTAACACTTTTATAAATTTTTATTAAATTATATGATGTTTTCCTAATGTTTAGTTCATTGTCTTGTAAGTAAGGAATTAAAGGAGAATTCTCATATTTAAGTCCAAAATTATCGATATTTTTCTAACTGAAGTTATATTAAAGTCGATAAAAACTAATAAGATGAATAATAACTTTTTAGAAGCTATTGAAGATCAATTCAACATCAAAGGTGTTGAAAATTAGAGAATTAAGTATCACAATATCTATATGGGCTTGTGTTGGCCCCAAGTTTAAGCACACCTAAATGTGTTTAAGGAGTAGTGAGTTACATAAAGAAATAGAACATCTATTTGAGTTTATGTCTTACTTGTGTTAGACGACACACCTACATGTCTTGCACTCATGTTTGATTATTTGGAAAATGTTGTTAATCATCATAGAACATGGTTTTATTATCTTTGATGTTAAACTTGTATTGATTGATAATTTTAGGATTCGAGATTCAGAACAAAATTGATGCCAAATTTGGAAGTTGGTCTAATTTTGGTTCATATAGCATAAATTATAAGGACGTACAAACTTTAAAGTTCAAGCACTCTAAGACTATTTTGTAACATTAAATATAAATACTCTTATTAAATTTTGCTTATCAAACTTTTAAAATTGTACGATAGCCGCAATACAAATGTTTTCATATTTTCAGTCTTTCATAACATCGACGAAGGATTCTAGAGCAAGATCAAAGGAGACTATGACAAATATTTTATTTCTTTACATCTCTTCTTTTCCTTATGTTAAGAATGATTTTTTTAATTATTTTAAATGAATAAAAACCCTAGTTAGGATTAAGTATGTAGCTTATGATTGATTCTTAAATTATCAATGAATGATTTTATTGTTTATAGGTTAAATTTATTCTCTTCGTTCTTAATTTTCAAATTGTGATTAGCCATCATGATTCAATCTTATTGATTTTCTAAAAGACCGAGAGATAAAGTAAAATTCATACAATAGGAGAACAAATATCTTAGATTTAAAGAATGAAAGTATCATAGATTGTTATGATAACGACAAGATTAACTAGGCTTAATGAGTTTGATTATGTTGAACTATGTATCGAAAGGTGGTAGTTACCTAATTCAGTATACATATGTGCATTAAATAGGACATAGATACTTCAGATTAATTATTATTTTAACCTAAATGGTCAATCTTATATAGTAATTGAAATTTTATATAAGTGAATCTTAAAACCTTAACATTTGTTTTATTAATTTTTATTCACTAGTATAACTGTCTTGCTTTTATTAGTTTAGCAACTTAATTCTCTTTCATTAAATATTGTTTCTTAGTTTTATTATTTAAATAGTATTAATAGATATAGTAATATGGTTCTCGTAGGATTAGTACTCTAGACTACTTCAATATTAATACCTTACTATGATCGAATTAGTACACTTATAAATAGATTCAATTTTTGGCACCATTATTAAGGACTATTTATTTACTAGTGTTAATCTTAGCTTTCTTTTTGTTTTATTATTTTGTTTTTATATAATTTTATGTAGCTCTCTTATGTTGCATCTTTAGAATTGACATTATGATTAAGTATCTTCATACTTGGCACCAAATGTAACTGATCTTTAAAATCAGAGGAAGATGCCATTAAATTGTGATATAGTCAATAAGAAGGCATGTTATCATTATGTCATGTACGGGCATCCTTCCCATACATGCATGAACATAGGGTGTACCTATATTATTACTAAGAGGACAATTATATGGTTGCCTGTGAGAGAAATAGCTGAATGATTCTTTCTCAAATATGTACAATTTAGGATGATTTTCTTTTAGGAGGAGCAAGGAGTTGGAGAGTGTAGACATATGGGATCTAGGTTCTTACAAAGACCTTAGTGTTAATATCCATAATCATTGTAAAATTTAAAGTATAGAAGAGATGTTTCAATAGTACATGTCCTCTATCACCATAAAGTTAGGTAAATTGGACAAACTTGGATCTAAAATGAGTAAATTTCAAAAGATGGTTCAATTTAATTGTGCATTTATTCATAATTTGGAGATCTAAGTGAACCAAATTAAAGAGATCAAGAAAATTTTCCTAATACCATAAAGGTGAACTTAAGAGATCAAGTGTTAGTTATTCCACTTAGGAGTGACAAATCACTTCATATTAAAGTTGCTACAAAGGAGGAAGTTACGAAACCAAACAAGCCTACAAAAATAAAGACGAATAAGAAGGAAAATGAGCAAGAGCGAGAGCCAAAGAAGACAACTATTAAGGAGTTATCATCAGTCACCTTAAGTAAGGAGTTCTTTTCCATCCAGAAAGAAAAACTACCATAGACAATCAAAGATCCTTGGAGTTTTATCATTTCTTATAATATTGGTAGTTTATCAATTAAAAGCACGTTAGTGAAATTAGGGAGTATTAAGTTGATGTTATGTAACTTTATTCTACTGTAGCATATGGCATATTTAAGAAAAAATGAGCCTCTGCTCCTGAAGAACAGAGAAACCAAGCCTTTAATTAGAATGAGTAATAATTTTAACTAAAAGGCTTTTAAAGAAGTTCCTGCTACAGGGTAACCAATGTTCCAATCATTTATTTAGTTTATAAGTTTTATTTCTCTACTAATGTTTATCCTATTTTTGTAGGTAACCTTTTTCTATTTTTTGGATCTTACCTTATAAACTTGGCATAAAATTAGGGAAGTTTTGTCTAACTTCATTATCTTTCATATATGCTTTCATTATCTTATTTATTTAACATTGGGGATAATGTTATGTTTAAGTGTGAGAGTGAGAGTGAATTCATGAGATTTTTTATTTCTTATTACTTGTGTGTTTAGGGTGTTTTATGGTTAGGTATCTAGATTTCTTGTTATTGTGTATAAGAACTCATTGTTTACTTTAGGATGATGGAATGGGTTATGTATAACTATATATTAGAATGATTATTAAAAATTAGATGCATAATATGATTACATTGTTGTTATGCAATCTTGACTTTGTGAATACTAAGAAAAGAAATTTATTAAGTAAAGATGCTTTGATTTGATTTAAGTGATCCTATAAGAATTTGAGCCTTTTGTATATTGTTTTCTTTTGAATATGAATTTCTTCTTTGATTTTGAATATAACATTTATTCTTTTCCAGATTACTTGTAAGGTGTGTATAATCATTAAAATGATAAAGGCACTTAAGATATTTGCTTGAGACAAATTGTCTACCTTTTGTATATTAAACCATTAATAAGTCCCTTTAAGCTTATCATAAAATTTTATTCTCTCTCTTTGTAACCCTTTCCTAATAACCTTGAACTTAAAACACAAATAAGTAATTCCACCTTAATTTATTGTTAGTAGAGGTTTTTATTATGATTTGATATGGTTGGGTATGGTATGCAAAGAAATAAATGGAAGGAAGATGATGACCTATATGAAAATGGCAACGTTAAAAGGAAAATTTCATGCCAAATACAATAAATAAAAAAGAAAATGTTATACAACGAACTTAATCTAAGACTCTCGCTTAACTCTCACTAACTTAAATATATCCTTTTCTCCATCTTTAGTTTCCAATTGTTGATGTAATTTCTCGTATGCTCTACTTTTAGTTTATGAGATTATCTTCTCCGCCTCTTTCTTTGCCAATTAGTAACTTTCTCTATTACTCTCTCTACCTCCGTGTTATTATCTAATGGAGCTTTATAGGCAACCTTCTTGATTTAAAAATTTTCTTGTACATCATCATTCCACACCAAGAATCTATCTTACTACCTGTAGACCCTTTGGAAATACCTAAGATTGCTTTAGTTGTATTCCCTAAAAGAGTTGTCACTCTCCCCTATATTTGATTAGCATCTCCTTCCAATTTACATTCTTCTCCATATATTACTCTATTTCTAAGTTATTCCAGTGTATCCCTTTATAGATTCCACCATTTGACTCTAGTATACCTTTAGGAATTCTCTTTTGCCTCCAACACTGGATTATAAGATCTAAAACCAATAATCTATGATGAGTTGACAAGAAAGTGTTAAGTATCATTTTGGAATCTTTACAACTAGTTCGATCACTCTGTCTTATTAGGAAGTAGTCAATTTGAGTTTTTGTGGTTCTATTGTTAAAAGTCACCAATTGTTCTTCATTTTTTTTGAAAAAGATTTGGCTATCACCAATTCAAACGCCATTGCGAGATCCAACAAAGCAATCTCACTATCATTCATATCACCGTACCCAAAACCCCCATGAGTTCATGAATATCCATCTAAGGTTGCCCCTATATGACCATCAAAGTCTCCTTATAGAATAACTCTCTTTTCAGAGGGATCTGCTTAATCATCTCATCTAGCTCATCCCAGAATTGACACTTAAGTTATTCGTCTAACCTTACTTGAGGTGCATAAGCACACATCACATTGAAAATAACACCTTTCACCACAATCTTTGAAGACAAATTCCTATCATTAATCCTCTTTACCCCTACAACATGATGTATGAGTTCCTTGACAACCAAGATACGTACTTTATTCTATCACCTCAAACATCCTAAATACCAAATTTGAACCCATTAATCTCTTTCACTTTAGGTCCCGTCTACTTTGTCTTTTGGATGCATGCTATATAAATCTTATATTTTTCTAAAATCTTCACTAATTCCAAAGACTTCCATGTAAGGGTTCCAATGTTTCAAGAGCTATTCGTAATTTGTCAACTTCTTCTCTTCTCCTAGACCCAAACTCACCGAAGGATTAGCGTCAAAGCCACCACTTTTAGCCTTATGCCCATCACAAGCTATAGAAGACAAACCTAATAAGTCCTTAAACGACTCTAATATTACTAGAGAAAAGAAACAAGGAATGGAACTTAAAAATAAAAAGAAAAAAATAGATAAATGGGATAAAAAGGAAAATTGAAATAGTATAAATAGAAACTCAAATAAGTTATATTAATATCAACCTTAGGAAATAACAAGCAATAATTAAAAGGAGAATGAAAGTAATAATGAAAAAATTATAGATGAAGCCTCTTGTCAATATCATGATTTCCACTAATATTGATTACTACAAATCACATCAATAAGAAAAAAAAACTAGTTAGAGTGAATCTAATGTAAGTCTTCTATACAGTCAATAACAATGTTATGAATACCGTATCGGGCTCGGTACCGGATTGAGCTCTGGAACGGAACGGTACCGGTATCGGTTGGTACCGGGTACCGTTTCGGGGAATTTTTTAAATTTATAAAATAGTTCCTAAAATTTTTAAAAATTGAAAAATAGTCCATATTGATATATTATACAGTTGTACTGTATGCTTTACTAGTTTACTGTTTACATCAACCATGCTTTCAAAAATCTTAATAATAAATAATAATGATAATTAATTTGAAA
>JAOQMQ010000195.1:26945547-26956851 GCA_027563845.1 Erythroxylum subrotundum | reverse complement strand
ACCTGGTTCTAGTAATGTAAGATTTGGTCCCGACTGTTTACTGGGTTCTTAAAGGAAAAAACCTACCGTGAATCGTTCCTCCCGGTATAATCATTTATAGTAATTTATGTACGAGAAAAATAGATTTACGTTTAACTAAGAAAATATAATATTATTTAGAGATACGCCTGGACATGAATTCGTTTACATAGAAACAGAAACACATTCATATTACTCAAATATTAAAAATACTCATGTAATAATCTATTGAAAAGTCTCTTCTCTTCAAAAGGACTTCCTCTATCTCTCTGTATGTTTTGTTTTTTTAACGCATGTTTTTGTCGTGTGGGTATTTTTGTTGTCATTAACTTGTTTAATCATTATATTTTACCCTTGTAAGTGTTTACCTAGTTCTGAACAATTTTGCAACTTTGAGGAGTTCAAATTAAGATGATTTCGAGTTTATGTTTGAGAGTTCATGATTTTACTTAGGACTCAAAAAATAAGAAGGAAATTCATATAATAGATCTTAGGGTTTTGAAATTGAAAAGTAAGATAAAATACCTAGAGTTAGGTATTATGACTTGGCAAGTAAAATAAAATGCCTAGACCTAAGTCTCAGGACTTGAAAGGTAAGATAAAATGCTCAAAATGAATCTTAACGCCTGGAATAGAAAAAAAAGCTTAGAATTTGGTGGTAATGTTTCAAAATTAAGATTGGAATACGCACGTAGGAATGGTGTTAGGATCTTACATTAAGATTAAAATACCTAGAATAAGTTTTAAAAGTTTGAAATAAAGATAAAATACCTAAAGTTGAGTTTTAATGGATTTAAGATAAAAAAGAGGGACTAAAAAGAAGCATCTAGATTTCATGTTTAATTTATACATTGGGAATACTAGTGATTTAGAGACTTGGTACCTAGATATTTGAGTGATTTTAGATTTTGGTTTTAGTTAACTATTTAACTACATTACTTTGAATCGGTATCTAGGCTAAACAGTTTCAAAAAAATTCACTCTATTGAGAAATTAGGTTGAATTTTTAGTTTTTATTGAGATTGAATAAAATCTCTTTCACATATTTAGCTCATCTTTTTGTTAAGAAACAACCATAAGGGCTTCTTATTTAACATTAAAATTTCTTCAAGGAATTATTCCACTTATACTTTGGCATATTGAGGCTTTTGTGAAACAAATCTATTTGTCTCCATATCGGCCTACTTAGACCAAGCAATGGTAGAAAACTCCCATTGGGCTACAACTACTATTGATCATAATCTAATTCTTCATCTCCTTGATCCTACTTGGGTGTGTCTCATCCAATTGGTCTCATCAATAGGGCCATCTTGATTTGGCATCTAATACAGAGATGAGTTTTCTCATATCTCTATTTGCTTTGAAAAACTATTCTATAAGTATTTTCTCATATCTCTATTTGATTTGAAAAACTATTCTATAAGTATTTTCTCATATCTCTATTTGCTTTGAAAAACTATTCCATAAGAATATAACATCTTATAATTCATATTTAGTTACAATTTTATTGTCTCATTCACCTATGAATACATATCCGTTAGAGTGTTTCAAATATCTTTATGTAATACCTCTATTCTTTTTAGGACCTAATTTCCTGTATTAATGTAAGGGATCACAAATATAGGTAGAAGCCTAATTTTTCAAATATAACTAATTAATTTGGTAGGAACTTGATTAAGTGCATATTTGGCTATCAATAAAGCATCACCTAGTAGATGATAAGAAAATTTGCAAATTTCATTATAGGCCTAACCATTTTGTGAAGAGTTATATCTCCTATCTCTACAACACCAGTCAGACTGGGGTGGAGTATTCATCTATCTATTTATTCCTTTTTCATCATATAAGCTTTTGAATTGATTAGACACATACTCTTTGCTTAAGTAGTTCTCACCACCTTTATCATTTTGTCTAATTGACTCTTGACTAATGTTATATAGATTAAAAATAGCATACTTATTCTAATTTTAGAGAAATCAAATATGTAATCAATGATAAAGTGATGAAATAAGTATCATTGTGCCTTGAAATTATATTAATTAGGCCACAAATGTTTACACGAATTAATTGCAATAGATTAATATCTCTTTGTCCTATGTTACAGATGTTTTTTCTTTTCTATTCTTTAGATAGAAAATATTTATAACTAGACAAATCTACTATGTTAAGATTTTATTAAAGACTTTCTTTAACTAATCAATAAACTTAATCTTATCTAATATGATCAAGTCTAGTATCCCAAAAATTTACATTAACATCATAAGTACAAGATGATAAAAATAAAAAATTTTAATTTTAGTTTTATGTTAAAGAACATCCAATTCCATAAAATCATTACCGTAACAATTTTTTTGAAGAAAAATATATAATCTCACCGTTGTGAAAAATAACATTTAATCCAAAGCTAACAAAAACTATAATTAAAAAAATTCTTTAAATCTTAAGGACAAAAATTACATTATATAGGATAATGGTACAACTTTTAGTTGTTTATCCAATAGACTTCAACTTTAAAGTTATCCTTTATTTATATCCACTATATGAAACTTGTCAAAATTATATAAAGGCATGTTTTTACTTCACTAAATTGTTTATGACTCTTAAGTCCGCAATCTAAAAAGGATAAGACTAAGTTAGAAAGACATAATTAGAGACAAATACATTATAACAATTTGTAGTGTATGGTTGCACCTTAGTGTGTTGTCATCTGTCCTTAAAATAAAATCTCTACTCCTAAAAAGGGTTGATCGCATAGAGAGTATCTAGTTTAGTTTTGTCTTTGTAAAAATAAATTAAAGGGTTTTTGATTATAATGAAAACAAACGTAAATATATAAATAGGAAACAACTTAAATTAAAATATAAGAAGGTAGTGGAAAACATATTCTTGTACAAGTATACATCCACTATTTATATTTTATATTTGTCATCAATATAATTATAAATTAAACTATACTTAAAATATTAGCCATTGAAACTATTTTACTATCTCGCCTTAGTATAGTTTGATAAAGCAAACACACGAGAGAGGGGGGTGAATTGTGAGTGACTTATAAATTTTTTTTAAGTTCTTTCAATTCATATAATAAACAGATCCTAATTAACGAATAAAAATAGTAAGAGCTTGTCAGAGGATAAAGTCTTTTAAACGACCGGAGCCTCTTAGGTGATATTAGCCTTTTGTGGGATAGGACCCTGCTTAAACCAAAGGAGCCTACTAAATGTTGAATCCTATTAAAATAGTTTAAAAATAGAAGGCACTTGTTAAAACTGAAAGGAACCGTCAGTAAGTTGAAAATAGAAGGGACCTATTATAAAAGTGAAGGAGCCTCTTGCTAAAATGAAAACACACACAATATAATGCAGAAATATAAAAAAGTAATGAGAGAGAGAAGAAGGGTGCAGTCGATTTATACTGGTTCGGCTTACAACCCAAGTCTAGTCTAGTCCCCAAGTATCCAACATGAGTGTTTCACTATAAAATATGAGTATTAAATTTGATGTGCCTCTCCAAGCTCACAAGTACATATTTGTCAAGGTTATCCAGCCTTCCACATTCGAAGTGTATAACAAGCTTCTAAAAGCTCACAGAAAAATAAAATAAAATATCTCTCTTGATAGAGTGATTTCACTTTCTAAGGTACAATAAGAATGATATGACTCTCAAGAATATAGATGCTGTTCAAATGTTTCAAAAGTCTGAGTATGTTCATTGCTTCACAAGTGTTGTTGCTCTTCTTTAAATAGTTAATTTTTTCACCTAGCCGTTGCTTCACTTGCATCTTTAGTCAACTAGATGGATTTAAATCTGAATAACTTCAATGTCATCTTTGCCAAAAATCTTCCAATAATCACGAGGCTAATATATGACCTTCATAATTAGTAGGATCTTTTTGGATAAACCATTTCTAATAAGGTAAGTTCATAATGAAGGTTCCTGTAAGAAAGAAAGCGTATTTCTCATAATTTTATTTCCTTTTGAGAATAAGAACTTTAATTATACAAGGAAATAAATCCAATTTGAATTTTGAAATACTATACATTCATCATCAAAATCATTAATCATAATCCTTGAGCTAATATAGTTAACTAAAAAAATATGATCCAATTAATCCTAACTATTGAACAATATCAGTCATAAGCCAAAGATTTAGCTTAATAATAGCTCTAAGTATTTGAAAGATCAATAAAACTAAATAACACACAAATAAAAGGCTGAATTTAATTGATTCAATTATCCTTCCTAGTTTTTTTTATACCTGTGGCTTTAATATGTTTAGACATAATTAAAAGGAGCTTGTCTCTTAAGAAAGGAACCTATCGTTTATATATCACAGATTTTCGTAAGTTTAACATCATAATCAATCATATATAATCGAGGCAACAATGAGAAATCTATCGTCTTATAAATATTCAAAAATATATATCCATATAAACTTTCCCCTTTTGTCATTATAAAAAAATAGAGTATGGAGAGGGAGTGAAAAAAACGAATGAAATATGATGAAAAAAATTGACATAGTCAGTGAGGAGTTTTCCTAAGGAGAATTTGCAAATCTAGGACTTAATTTTGGATACTGTCAATTTGTTTGCGTATTTGATCCTGATTAGCACGAATGTTCCTC
Organism: Erythroxylum subrotundum; assembly: GCA_027563845.1. Classification (NCBI taxonomy): domain Eukaryota; kingdom Viridiplantae; phylum Streptophyta; class Magnoliopsida; order Malpighiales; family Erythroxylaceae; genus Erythroxylum; species Erythroxylum subrotundum. Next base: position 26,952,209 of record JAOQMQ010000195.1, on the reverse strand, counting down.
AACTATTATGAAATATCCATACTGTTTGTGTCTTGAGGGAGGATAGGAGCATGTTGTTTTAGAGTAAGACCTATAATTTTTAGTATCCTTTCATACCTCTGCTCTGAGGCAGGACCTAAGAAGTCTACTACTCTTTTTTTTTCTTCTCCATCCAAATATTTTCTTTCAACTTCTACTAGAACTAGGAGGGGATAGAGGAATGAAACTTTCGAGGCTCATACCACATCAGATTGTCAAAGGGAACGCCAAAATATGCGAAGATCTTGGTTAACAGCATTCTGTAAGGCAAACCTCCAATAATATTCTTGTGGCTTCCCTTTTCCACCATAAACTTTAGTATCATTGCTAGAAGATTCATTTTGTTGCCCTTCATTAGATTGTATACTACAAAGGTATCTAGGAGACTATATCTTTCTATTGAGCTTCTTCTTAGAAAAATTGAAGTAGTCGATATTGATGCAAGGCATCTAGGCAGTAGGTCTAGATTTCTACACATGGGTCTCCCTTCATAGACATTCTCAGTATGCAGACATATGAAGTCCACAACCTTTCCCAAATCAAGATCAACAATGTCCCACTTATGGTAAGGAAAGTCAGTCCTACCTATGGGAGCTATGTTCAAAATGTTCCCCAATATATCATCTTTTATCAAGATTTCACATTCCTACACCTAAGATATGATGGCTAGCTTTCCATCAATTTGTTCTTTTCGTATGTGTGCGTAAAAACATCTTACTAATTCATAATATACTGTATCATCCAAATTTAAAAAATTCTCCCACCCAACAAAGACAAAGAAAGTAAAAAAGAGGAATACCAATATCATCGAATATGTGAAGAGGCACAATGCATCTAGCAACCACTTTTCTCTTCTTGTACCGCACTTCATAGCAGGCTTTAGCTTCCATTGACTGAAATGAGTTTATTTGTGGTGAAAATTTTCTCTTCTTTTGGACCATAAGTTTTTAGGACCTTTTTTCTTTAGGGATATCTTCAAATAGGTCCTGTTCTATAAATAGCTCATCCTTGACGATGGCTTCCTCAATGTTTCTTCAACCATAGGATTTTAACCTTTTCTTTTCTCTTCCCTTTCCTTTTTTTTAACTCTTCATTTTCTTTTTCTTTTGCATCAGCAGTTACTTTTTGTAGAGCTTGTTTTGTAACAATTCCTCTGGTCTATGGTCTTCTTTCCAACTGAGAAGGTTCTTCATCTAAACCATCATCATTTATTGCCCAATGCACTTTAGGAGCTTTCTTCTCTTTTGGATCAGGTTTAGGAATTGCTAAAGTTTTTGGAGAAGGAATGGGTAAGGAGAGAATAGGTAAATGGAATCTCACACTTTTTTAGTAACTCCCCCTTATTGAAAGTCTCTTCTTCTTCTTCAATTTCTTCTTTCTTTTCTTTTCCCTTTTATTTTCCTTTTTCTTCTTCTTCTTTTTCTAAGTCAGAATCACATTTTTTTTCGATTGTTTCTTATTTGTCATTTGAAGAGGAATCAAGATAATCTAGATATAACATAGTAATAATCTTCCTTTTCCTATCTTTTGGGGTCTCTTGACTGGGTATTTATGAGGTTTGGAGCTTTGAGGAGACAGAGACAGGTTCAGTAGTAGTGTCCAGAAGACCTACTATGGGAGACAAATATGAGGAATCAGAAGCAAAGGTCTGTTCATTATGAGGTGTTTCGCCATTGTTAGAAGTTGAGGCAAAAAATTTCTTCTGTCCTTTTGATTTTGTTCTTGTGATTGTAGGTAAGCTTAGTGAAGTTTGAGAGATAGGGTATACTAAGCAATTCTTGAACGTTGATCTCGTGAGAGGATGAGTAAATGTATAGGCCAGAATAGGAAGTGTAATCGGTTGCGTATCTTTTGATAAACCCGTACTTAAATTTGCCAGACTGCATGCATATTTTTAAAAAGGATGAAATGGTGCCATTAATGACTCCTTATTTACGTGTCACTTAGAATGTTAACCCGAGAGAAGCCTTCTAAAAAGAAGAGGAGCCTTCTAAACTCTAAGGGACCTACTAAACTAAGAGAGAGTTTATAAGGAATCAGAATAAAAGGAGCCTATTAAATGAAATGCAAAGACAAGTAGCAAAGAATATTCATGTAGAAATAATATCAGACAGTTTGCACATACCAAGCTTTTTTATTAACACTAAAAAATCTATCTTCAGATAATGGCATGTTGAAAATTTTAGCTACTTGGTTCTCAATATTAACATGCAAAAGATCAATGGTTCCTTTTCAAACATAATCTCTATGAAAATAATGTTTGATTTCTATATGCTTAGTCCTAGAATGATGTACAAGATTTTTAAAAAGATTTATAGCACTCGTATTATCATAGAATAAAGGAATATGAGAAAATTTTAGAGAAAAATCTTGTAGTTGATGCTTCATCCATAAGATTTTAGCACAACTGCTGGTAACTGCTATGTATTCCGCTTTAGTCGTCAAAAGCATTGCGTAATTTTGCTTCTTACAGGACCAAGATACTAGACATCCTCCTAGAAATTGATAGTGATCACTTGTGTTTTTCCTATCGACTTTATCACCTACATAATTTGTGTCACAATAGCCCACTATGTCGAATAAATAAGTGTTTGGATACCATAGTCTAAAATCCATAATTCCGTTGAGATATTGAAAGATTCTTTTGACTACTTGAAGATGACTTTATTTTGGATTTGATTGAAAGCATGTGAAAGATGCATACTAAACATAATGTCTGGTCTTAAACTTGGAAGATATAGTAGTGATCTAATCATTCCTCTATATTTTGTCTCATCTGTAGCTTTACCTTCTTCGTCTTTATCAAGTTTGGTTCTAGTATACATGGGAGTACCCATCGGTTTGGTATTCTTAAAATGATATTTTTTGATGAGTTCCTTTATGTATTTGTCTTCGCTAATGAAGATTCCTTTTTCTGTTTGGCTGATTTGTAATCCGAGAAAGAATGATAGTTCTCCCATCATGCTCATTTCAAACTTCCACTGTAATAATGCTAAGAATTCTTCGCAGAAGGATGGATTAGTAGCATTGCATATTATGCCATCAACATATATTTACACTATGAGTAAATCATTCTCCTTTCTCCTAATTAATAAGGTTTTATCATCCTTTCCTCTTTCAAAGTTATTCTCAAGTAGAAAGTTACTTAACCTCTCATACTATGCTCGAGGAGCCTGCTTTAAACCACACAAAGCTTTGGATAACTTCATCATGTAATCTAGATGGTTTTCATCTTCAAAACCTGAGGTTGCTTAACAAATACTTCTTAATTAATGTAACCATTTAAGAATGTACTTTTAACATCCATTTGGAACAACTTGAAGTTTCTATAGCATGCAAAGGTAAATAAAATTCTAATCGATTCCAATCTAGCAACAGGTAAGTTTAATCAAAATCAATACCTTCCTACTGATTATAACATTGAGCTACAAGTCTAGCTTTATTTCTTACTACCTTACCGTTTTCATAAACAACTGACAGTTACAATTAAACAACTGATGGTTCAATAAATCTTGACAGTAAAGTTGGCAACGGGCTGTCAATATTATCAATAGTTGTTCTTTGTTCCGTCGGTAATATCATGAATTTTACCATTTTCATAAACAACTGACGGTTACAATTAAACAACTGATGGTTCAACAAATCTTGACAGTAAAGTTGGCAACGGGCTGTCAATATTACCAATAGTTGTTCTTTGTTCTGTCAGTAATATCATGGATTTCACCGACGATTTGTTGTATTCCGTTGATAAATATAATGGATTTTACGATGGTTTGTTATGTTTTGTCGGTAAATATAATGAATTTTACCGACGTACTTTTATTTTCCGTTAGTAAATATTTTTTAAAATTTTTTAAAAAAATTCTGACATTAAATTTTATTTTATGATCTTATGGTTAATGCATAATTTCAACAATTATAAATTATCTGTGCATAATAGTTTGATATGTTTATATATTTAATTTGTTTAAACAGAAAGTTGATTGATGATATAAAGTTAAAATTATCTTAATTGATAATAAAAGCATTAAATTGTACATAATAAGTATTTGTAATTCAAATGAAATGACTATAAGTACACTATTATCCTGGTGACCGCGAATATTCTGAGGTGCTATCCCTCCCCTTCAACTCATCTACCTCAATATGGAGCTGAGCTATGTATTCCATCAATGTCTGCACTGTGCTTCGAGGCTCACTGACTTCATTGGTTGTCAACTGTCTACTAGATGTTTGCTGTATTGGACGTAGAGGATTGCGAATAACATGTCCTCGCAAATGAACCTAACCCGAAGATCCTTCTACGACGGTCCCTACTACCTATTGCATCAAGATATGTCTGGCTCTCTCCAACAACTTGTTCGTGTTGAGACTATCGCTGAATGCTTTCTTGTATTTGGTCCTATTAGGAGGCAATGTTTATATTAGTAAGTGATAATTGTTAAGAATTAATATTAAAGCATAAATTTCACATACATTAAGTTCTCTATATCGCATATTGACAAATGTCATACCATCATACTTCTTAGTGTGAGAGCGCAAAAAGAGATGACGGGGTGTAGGCCTCATGCCCATAGACTTTTCCTGCATAAGAATAAAATGTTATAAATGAACTAGAATTTATAAAAATTTTGGCAGAGTTTCCTCTATTTTTTTTATATTTACCCCCTGTTGAATAAAGAAAATAATTGAACACAACCATATATGGCACCAGACATTTATACCATTATCATTATCCATAATACATATATTTTCATACCAAAATTCACATATCAATTTAAATTGAAATACAACAAAGTAAAAAAATTAGAATATAAGTGTAAAGTTTTGATACTTACAAGTCTCTCTACATGCTCGTAGTGGGTAATAGATCCTCCCGTATGTACGAGAAGACTTTTTACCCCCGGTCCTCCACGTCTGTTAGTAGAGTTACGCTTTGAAATGGACATTGCTTCAGATGATGTCCAATACTGCTACCAACAACTCCATATTTGTTCAAAAATATAAAGCGGTCGTACACTTGCCTTGTGTATCGTACCAATAAAGTTCCGATAATGTGTATGTGCTTGTTTTTCCTATACTTTATGTATGACTGCGTCAAATTCAGAATCCCCAAAAAATTCTTTATATATACTATGTCAACCAAGAACATATTTAATAAGTATGTAGATCAAACTTATAAAAATTAGGAATATACTTAATTATGGGAGAAAGTTGACCATAAATTACTTTGAAAGGAATCATCTTATGAAAAGAGTTGTAAGTGGTATTATACCAGCATTACTCAGGAAGCCATTTCACCTACTTCTTTAAAAATTAAATTTTGTATAAAAATTAGGAAAATAAATATAAATTAATTCTCACAAAAAAGGGTTGACAAAATAAGATTGGTTTAATTCCATTACTATTTTTTTATTGTAATTTTAGTATTATATGAAATTATGCAATAGTCATGTTGTGGATGGTAACGTTTTAACTTGAAACATGCAACACTGTGTACTATCGAGGGGGAATATTCTTTGATGCAAATTCTCAACTAAGCATTGATCAATTCCAACCATTATAAGTACCAATGCTTTAATTAGTGCTTCTGACAAGATGTAGTAACTGACAATGTCTAATATAAAAAGCTGGAACTACTCTTTTCTATATAAAATAATAAAAAATGTGAACTATTTTACAAGGTTTGTTGTTGACATTACATTATTAAAAACTCTTTTTAACTCTAGCCGTTATATAGAGTTAAATATTTAATATGTTAGTTCATCTGCCCACGTTAAATTAGTAAGGCAAACATCATAATTGCTTAATGATTAATTAGTAAAATAATTTTTATAATTTAATATTAGGAATTCAAAATATTAAAGCACCTCATATAAAAAGGGTAAAATCCACAAAGTTTTTTTGTAATTTAAGTAATTTTATAAAACCTCTCTAATCTTTAATTTTTTTAAAATTTTATGTGGTTTTCAATTTCTATTAAAAATTTTATATTAAATTTTTATTAAAAATAATGATAAAACATAGATGACATGAATATCACACGTGAATCAATCAAACGTTATTAATACAACAACTTAGTTCAACTCTTAAATCTGAATCCGTCTAATTAAAAAATATAATAATTATTAGTTTAGGTTAGTTTAATTGGTTTTGATTAAATTTAGAAGGTAAATCTAATCAAAACCAATTACAAGGTAAAGAAACTCTCCGAGTACAATTACAAGAAGATATATAAATGTGAAGTTGTACGGGATATGTGTTATTTTCCATACCTCAAAGGAGTACAAAAAATATTTATAAGAAACTCAACAGCTTCAAAAATATTGTATCTCTAGCGTTTTTTAAAACAATCACATCTCTAGTGTTTTCTAAATTTAATTAGGTTTATGAGATAAAGAATTTTAAACACATATAAAATTGAAATTCTAATTTGACACCCAAGTTAAGTGTAAAGATTAAGTTGAAATATAAGTGATGCTCAACTGATCACTGATTTAAATAAAATCGTCCAATTTATTCAATACGTAAATAGGGAGATACATGAAAATTATATAACTAAAACTCAATATAAGTGATGCTCAACTGATCACTGATTTAAATAAAATCGTCCAATTTATTCAATACGTAAATAGGGAGATACA
>JAOQMQ010000195.1:26787021-26799527 GCA_027563845.1 Erythroxylum subrotundum | reverse complement strand
TGTAGAAAAAGTTCTTGTAACTCTTCCGGAGAGATTTGAATCCAAAATATCCTCTCTTGAAGAGTCCAAAGATCTCAACGAGATATCATTAGCTGAGCTAATGAATGCTCTTCAAGCACAAGAGTAAAGAAGAACCTTTAGGCAAGATAAGATTACCGAAGGTGCATTTTATATGCAAAACCAACAAGCTGGAACAGGGAAGAAGAATTTCAACAACAAGAACAAGAGCAACAACTGTGAATTCCCACCTTGTGCACACTGCAGTAAAACTACTCATCTTGAAAAATATTATTGGTGGAGGCCTGATGCAATGTGTGGTACATGCAAACAACTTGGGCACGTTACTAAGGTTTGCAAATTCAAAAACAACAATTGTCAATCTCAACAAACACAGATTACAGATGAAGTTTACACACAGGAGGAGCAACTGTTTTGAAGCTTTGAAGAATTTGTCTCCAAAATGCCAAGGAGGAGTGTTGAAGCAGTGGCATTTTTGGATAAGGATAACTATTAATGCAGAAGTTTACTTTTCCTAGTAGTATTCAGATATTTAATAGAATCCTTGTGCAGCTGGAATTTGTACAGCTTGCAAATTCATAACAGAGTAGTCTTCTTAGTTTATTAGAATTAGAATCCAAGTAGGTTTATTACGACTTTGTTTTCTATTTAAACGATAGCCGTCATTAATAAAAGTGTGCTCTTTTCTCCAACTGTTGCAATCGATTCCTTTCTCTCTTTTATCTTTCAATCCTTCTTTTGTTGTCATTCCGTTTTTTGTTTTACAAACCAGTAGCTTTGCCGCAACCTTCAACAGTACAAAACATCAGCTCTGCTACAATTATCCAACAATTCCGAGCCCTTGCTCCATTTTTAGTTTACATGCCTCTTGCCATTTAACTTTCAAGCTTTGATAATTATCTATTCCTTCAGTCTACAGGAAATTTTGATCACCCTTTCAATTTCCTTAATAATCTTGTTTGACAATATGAAATGATTCATCCAGTACACTGCAACCTCCCTATATAGGAAAGCCATCTTTTTCCCCAGTTATTTATTCTTTGATGAAGTGCTTTTAGAAGTAGTTTACACTCACCATATGATAACCTCGTTGTGGTAATAGATACCCCTAGATATCTAAAAGGGAGGTATTGGCTATTGAGCTTTGTCATCGTATTAAGACATATGACATACTTTTTAGCACTCCTAGAGATGGATATCTGACTCTTCTTTGTGTTGATTTCCAGCCCTGGGAATTTTTCAAATATTTAAGCCTCCCACAAGGTTATTATATATGCTTCAGTAACACTACATAGCAGTAGGAATTCGTCTATAAATTCCAAGTTTCCAATCTTGAAGTCCCCACATTTATAGTGATACACAAACATAGGTTGTTCATGAATGTTTTTAACAATCATACTGTTGAGTACCTCTAAACATAAGGTGAAAATGGAGGGGGAAAGAGGGTCCCTCTGTCTCACTCCTTTAGCTCCCTTAAATATTCCGTCAGGTTCCCCATTATAAGTACATTGAAAGCGGTTGTCTATATGCATTAGCTAATCCATCTTTTAAATATTTGTAGGAATCTAAATGCTGCTAATGCATGTCGTACGAACTGCCAATTGAGGGAGTCAAAGGCTCTCTGGAAATCTATTTTAAGATCACAACACTTGGACTCTTCTTCTTATTGTAGCTTTTAAAGAATTCTGAAGCAAGCATAATATTATCTTCTATGTTGCAGCCTTAATGAAAGAGACCTGGCACTTGTTGACAATGGAGTCTAAAACCTCTTTTAATCTGTTTGCAAGGAGCTTTAAAATTACCTGATAAGGTTACAATAAGAAATGGGTCTATAGTCTCCTAGGCTCTCTGGATTCAACTTTTTTGGGACTAGGGTTATATTGGTTTTGTTTAGCTCTCTAAGCATAATATCCTTATCAAAGAATTCTAGTACATAATTAGCTGCCATCTCCCTAACTTGGCTTCAAGTTTTCCATAAGAAGAGTCCATTAAATTTATTTGGACCTGAGGCCTTAGTTGTTTCATTGTCACTACCGTTTTCTCCACCTTATTAAATGAAAAGGATTTGATGAGTTCTTACAGTTGATCCTCACTTAAGGAGTGGTTATGTCTTGAGAACATAAACTGAAGAGGGAGTCCAAGTAGTAGTGCCTATTATTGCCTTGAAATACTCATAGGTATGTTGAGGATGTCTCCTTATTTTCATACTAGTTCCCCATTCCTCCCTGACATATTTGTGATATGTTAGAATTACTCCTCTTAAGGATTGTCTTGTGAAAGAAGCTTGTGACCCTATCCTCTAATCACTATAACTTTAGATTTTTTTTTTTTGATTATGGAGTAGTGGTTGTTGAGTTTCTACATATATTGGTTAAGGCCTCATCTCTTCCTTTCTTTATAAATGTTCAAGGTAAGGCATGTACGTATATGATTTCTTCTAGGCTTCCTTTAGATTAGCTCTAACTCTTTGTATGTCAGTAATGGAGGTTATCATTTCCACATGGAAGAATTTTAACTCTTCCTTGATAGCCTTCAACTTTCTAACACATGGATAATCATAACTTTCTTAGACTTGTGTCTCCATTCCTCTTCTGACCACTTCTCCATATTATAGATTCCCAAGTATGTGGTTGTGAAATTTGAAAGATGTTTCTCTTTGACTCTCTAAGTAGTTGGTAGTTAATCTCTATAGAATATTGTCTTAACAGAGTTTGTTAGTGAAGGAAGCTTTACTAAGAGATAATTGATCTCATTTTTTCTTATTAAATTTAAAATTAATTATTACAATCATCCGTTTTACTATCTCTTTTATTAAATTATTCTATTTGATTGAATTAATTAATCTAAATTCACTAAATTGAATCATATTTTTTTTCTATATAAATATGAATTATTTAATCACAAATTCACCTCATATTAAGCATGAAAATTATGTGAAAAGGTTTATAAAATTATTTTTACAAATAAGAATGATTTATGTAATAAAAAATAAACATTTACTTTTAGATCTAAAAGCTAAGAAGTAGAGAAAATATCTAAAGAAAAGGAAAGTAAAAAAAAAAAGTGAATTATTCACATAAATTAAGGTAAAGAATTGTTAGTGAATTATTAAAGAAAATTTTGAATATAACTTTTAGTAAATCCTTTATATCTTCTAAAATTATTGTAATATTTTTTCCTTTATTATAAAGAAGTTATATAATAGATTTCACTTTAATATTAATTATTGGTATCATACCCATTTTGCTCTCTCTGAATTTCATTGAATTATTCTATTTGACTAAATTAGTTAAGTTTAAATTCACTAAATTGTATCATATTTATTTTCTATTTAAATATAAATTATTTATCACAAATTCACCTCATACTAGGTATGACAATTTCACGACACGTAGACTTGTGTTTGAATTGTTCGAAGTGATATTATTTTAATTTTTTTCTTATGAACCAATCCAGACCCCCAGAGTATTGACATATGCCATACAAGCTAAGCGTTTAGCAATTAATTACTGGTACATAAATTGACACCTTCATTAATGTGGAATAAATATAAGCCAAAAGTGGACAAGACCAGGGTTAGAATACCAAGAATTTCAGATGTTAAGGGTACTGCTGGCGATTAGCTTTTCATTTTATTAATCCTTTATCTCTGAGTCTATGATCCAGTGAATAAACTCATCAGCACATCCTCTCAAATTCAGGCAATGGCCAGCTTCAGCCTCTCATTGCTAATCCTTGCGCTCATGCTTATTTCTGCTACAGGTTATATCTGTTAATCTGTTTTCTTAAATGATGACTATTGATATGTTTGTAACATTCTATTAAAACGTTAATTGGGCTAAAACAGCTTCAACGAGTAGCGGAACTGCGGTGTCCCAAGCTAAAGAGCAACATATTGATAGGTGCGTCGCAGTTTTGGGACAATGCACTCATGCTTGCGACGTTGACTGCTGCAATTCCAAATGTAAATCTATGTACCAAAAGAAAAATGGAGTTGGATATTGTATTGATTATGAAGTTCCTAATGACATCAAATGCCAGTGCGAATATGACTGCTGATTATTATTATGAGAGTAAATAAATATTCTTAATAGTGATGATCAAATGCTATTATCTTCCGGTTTATGAACATTTTGTATAGAAGTAGAGAATCGACTTTCTTTCCCAATTTTATTTGATCCTCTTTAGGTTCGAGCTTATATTGATTGGTATTATCGCAACTATCTTGATTAGGAACAGTGTAGAGGTTCTACTTAAACTGAATTCTTGCATTATAAATGGCTCTCCATCGAACTCGGTATAGTTTGATTGAATGCTGGCATTTGGAAAATTAGCTACCAATCTGGAATTGACGAGGCTACTTTTCTTTAAAGATTAAACTCAAAAAACCAATTTTAATTTTTAAGCTTTTTTTTTAATACAACTTAAGAATTCGATGTCTTAGAGTGTTCAAGTTTAACCCTGACGTTTTCAAAACGTTCAAAATAGACCCTCAATAAATAAAAATTTAACATAATCAAACTTTTATTGGCACAATAATATGACACTTTTTTATATTTTATTATTTTATAGCTCTGAAAAACTTGAAAATTGTCTAGAAATTGAGGATCAGATAAGAAATGGTGATAAGTTCAAAACTTCAAACTACTCCTGTACACAATCATATTCGCAGACGCACCAGTTATAATCAGGACCGGCGGGGCCGTCACAGTATCCGAGGCCATGATGATATAAAGAAGCACATTCGATATTGCAGCAATTCTGGTCACAGGTAAGCGTACATAGTCCCAAGTGAGAGTGGCACCTGTGTTGCTGCGGTTGATCACGGTCATCACCAGGTGTCTGGGAATGAACCTCGAAGTTGCCTCCTTCCAGAGTTTCTTTCTTAGCTACAACAACAATTCTAATTGTCTCATTAGAACATTAAAGAAATCGGTTACAGAAAGTTAAAAAGTTGTTTCCATTTCTTGTTTATAAGAAGCAAATGGGTTGAGTTAGTACAATTACCTGCTGCAAAAATAATGAAAATGTCAAGAATGCATAGTGAAACGAAGAGCCTGCTACCCATCTTCATAATTTTAGTTAACACACAGAAAAGGAGGGCTGTGTTATTAAGTATGTGCGGCGTATATGCTGTGTGATGAGTGTGTTAGATGGATGATTTGGTGATTCATGCAACATCGGTGCTCATTCATCTCTCATATATTCTGGCAAAGTTGAAAGCAATTCTCGTGGGTTTGGACATGTGGTTTTAGAAAGGGTATTATAGATCTTACAATTCCCGGAGGTATTTGTTGGTAACTACAAAAGAAATTGTAACAAGTGATGTTAGAGACATTCTAATTCTTGGAGGAGGTTGTCATCGATACTTTCCAACAAAGGAAAAAACAGTAGGTGATTAACAAATTAAATGAAGTGATTAGTGGATGAAATCTAGCTAGCGATAACAAATTTAGCCACATGGATGTTAGTAAAAAGCATTTTAATCTTAAATAAGAGGACACAATTAACAAGATATTAATATTAATAAAAAAAATTTCAAGATCTTCAAACTATTCAACTTACAATGCCTTCTAACACTAACATAACACTTCACGTGCACAACACCTTGATTGGTAGATTTTATATTCATTAATTTAATATTTTAAATTCAGTAATTTTATAATTTAAAAGAATTTTGGGTAATTCAATTTATTTTATGCTTACTTTTGCGGTTAGCACCATTTTGTTTGATATGGTAAAATTTTGGAGCAAAATGTACGATCAAGGAAAGGAACGGGAAACTTGGATATAGGTTATAGCACCTTTGCACTAGTTTGGAGCATCTTTCTGCTAGCAACCTTTTTCAAGTAACAATATTTAGCAGAAGTGTCATGGCATTCTTATGAGTGTCTCTGCACTGCCTAAATGGATACTAGGAATTCGTACTGCACCTATACTAGCAAAAAGCACTTTTGTATCTAATGCGTAGAATTGTCAGAGGTAAGTGCCCTTGCTCTAGTATGAGTGCTTTTGTGATACGATTGACAGTCTGCTGCGCACCAGACTTCCGATAGGAGCGCCCTTATCACTAGACTAGTGTTCTTGCAATGTTGCGAGAAAATTAACACTAAAATTTTGGACTAGAAGTGACCTAATTTTTACCAGGGAATTTGGAAATGGAGCTAACTTTTTGATATACTTTTGAGACATTTGGCTAAGATTTGGAGAAGAAAAATAACATATAAGAAGAGAGGAAGAAGATGGAAACAAAATCCAAAGATGAAATTTCCTTCGATTTTTAGTTTTTTATTGTCTTTAAATCATGACTTAAGTCATGTTTAATTTATTATTTAATTTTTTGATGTTAATATAAAGAAAGATAGAGTTACATATATCATACTTAGAATAGATGCTTATTAATGTTCAAAAGAGTGAACTATCCTTCGGGATGTATTTAATGCTATGAAGTACCCAAAACCAAGTGATAGTTGCTTTCATATAGAAGAGATAGAAGTTATAGTGTCTAACTATATGGTGAATTGGCCAATTTTGAGGCTAGCTTATTGTAAGAAATCTTTTGACATGGAGGATAAAGAGGTGAATAAGAACTCGTCATAAATGGACTCCTTTGAGCCAAATAAAAGGAAATATTTCAAAGCTTTAGTAGAAAGCTCCCTTCTTAAATACATACTAGATTTAGTACCCTATGGGCTATAATAAGTGATAAGAGCACTCACTTTTGTAACAAACAATTTGAAACTCTATTATTCAAATATGGAGTAAAGCATCAAAAAACCTTATCTTACCATTCGCAAACTATTATTAGCTTATGGTGAATGTTATTGCCTCTTACAGTCTAGAATATAAAGCTCATTCAATTGATGACTATAGAGGTAATCTTTTGAGCATCTATGCTTATGAAATAAAGACTTATTTAGATAAAAAAAAAGAATGACTTGGATAACTTATGGGTATTCAATCATGAGTGATGGTTGGACAAGTAGAAGATATAAGTCAATTATCAAATTTTTGGTTTATTCTGTTAAAGGGACAATGTTTTTGAATTCTATTTATGCATCTAACCTTATTAGGAATGCTAATACTCTGTTTTAGATATTTGATAAAATTGTGAATGAAATTGGGCCTGAAAACGTTCTATAGTTGATCACTGACAATGATTTTGCTTATAAAGCAGCTAGAAAGAGGTTGTAAAGTAGGTATAATGTTTTTATTAGACTCTTTGTGCTGGATATTACATGGAACTAATATTGAAAAATATAAGAGATGCTAGATATTTTTCTATCATTGATAAAACTGTGCAGAAAGCAAGAAGAGTGACCAAATTTATTTACAATCATGTAGAGGTCCCGAACTTGATGAGAAAGGATTTCACCATTGGTAAGAATTTGTGTTGTCCTACTATTACAAGATTTGCAACTAATTTCTTATTACTTTAGTGTTTTATTATAATTAAGAAGGATTTGAGGAAAATGCTTACAAGTTATAAGGGATTGTATCTCAGCATATGAGATCTAATGTTGGATTGATGGTTTTTAGAATTATACTTAAAGATCAAGAATTTTGGCCTTAATGTTAATTTATCATTCGAGTTTGTGAGCTTTTGGTGAAAGTATTTTGTCTAGATAATAGTGATGAGAAGACAATAATGGATTATTTTTACAATACCATAGAAAGGAAAAAAAGAAATCAAGGCTATTATGAAAAATAAGCCTTCTTTGTACAAAACTTACTTGCAATCATCAATCAGAGATAAGAAAGACAACTTTATTCTCTGTTATTTGCAGTTACGACATTTTTAAATCCTAATGTTTATTTTGGACTAAGTTGTACAATGAAAGATGAAGTTAATAAGTGAATATTGTTAGCTATTACAATATTTGCTACCTATGAGATGATACAAGATCTCCTAAGCTCACAAATAGAGGTTTATAAGGATATATATATACACTTTTGTTACATGTAAGAAATTAATCATCACTTTATTTTGGTTATAAGGTTACTATTTTTGTTTTATAGTTTCTTAGTGAGACCAATTGATAAGTGGTGCTCCAGAATTGTAAAGGTTTTCAATTCAAATTCTAAGTTAATGTGTAAGTGCAATGATAGGTATGAGTTATAGTGTGTTTTATAAGTTGAAGAGTGAGTTTTTAAGTGTTCTCTTGGGTTTTAATCATTTGTTTAGGACTTAGATTCATTTCTTATTAGTGTTTAGTTATGTTTTGTTTGATTATGACAACAATTTAATCTTAAAGTTTGCTTTAGGGGATATTTAATATGTTTTGATGATAAGTGGAGACTGAAAATTCCAATAAAAGATGAAAAAGAAGCTAGAGAAAGGAAGCAGTCATCATGCTCCTGCATGGAGGATGGAGAGTTAAAGAGACTCTCTCACGATCGTCTATGAGAAAGAGTGTATAGGCAGATAATGCACGATCATGTAATAGATCATGCAAATTCCAACTTTTCTAAGTCACAAGATTTTTGTATTTTTGATGATTCGAAGTTATTTTTGAAACCAAAATAAGTGGGAAAGCCTTAAAAAAGAACCCTAGAAGGATCAAGAAGAATTTACAACAAAGAAAAACACAAAATAGGCTACTATAAAATACCAAAAAGAGATCAAAGAGAGGAAATTCCAAAAAAACACAAGTTACAGAATTTTCGAGCTCAAGCCAAAAAAGGAGAAGACATGTAGACTTCACACCTCTACTTTTTATTTTCTTTCCTTGTTGTTTAATGTTAATGATGAATCAATTAGGATGTATGTTGGATATGAATTGCTAAACGTTCTTTAAAGATTACTCTTGAATTATTTGTCAATCTTTTACATTCTTGATTTGATTTTCAATATACTTTGTGATGTTTATTATTTTATATTCAATTTGAATTGAGAGATTAGATTAAACTATTTGTGTTGTGCTACACCGTGAGAGCTAGTACTATAACAAACCTATAAACATCAAACTAATAAACAATTAAAGAAAGATCTTAATTGTTTATTAGGTATCTATAGGATCGCTTCAAATCCAATATGATAGTTAGGAAGAGTTTTGATAGATTGAGAAGTCACAATTCAATTTCTATCTATTCAATTAGGAATACTCTGTTAGATCTTGAGAAAGGGTAATCATAATTATTGGATATATAGGAGTATGATTAAAGCAAGAAGGTGAAGTGAAAATAAATAAGGATAAAAGTAATTCCTAAGTTTTCATCATTACTTAATCAACTGTTCTCTGCTGCTTGTTTCATCATTCAATCATTAATTATTTTATTTTTGGTTTAGTTATTAATTATTCATCATATTTTCTTACCTTAAACCAGGTGTTATAAGAATTGTTAGGTGACTAATACAATCCTCATGGGAACGATACCTTTTATAATATTAAATATAATCTGTATACTTGTATTAAAGAAAATTTTAATTTAAAACTTCAACAAGTTTTTGGCACTATTATTAGGGATTATTTATAGTATCTAGTGTAATTTGAGCTACCTAGAGTTAAGGATTTTTAACAATTTTCTTGTGTGAATGCAAGAACTTAAAAACAATATCTAAAAGGAGTTTAAGCAAACTAATAGACACGCAAGTTTTCGATATCACCAATCTAGAGAGGGAGATTCAAAAATCAAGATGATAAAAAGTAATAGAGTGAACAATGGTTGAGAAAGGAATTAACGAAAAAAAAAAATAATTCATGAGTCCAGGGTTCAATGCCAACCCATAAGGAATAAAGAGACCATCAGTGTAAACCAACACTTTTGAAATTAAATTGGCGCTGCTGAATATGCTGCAAACTAATGTCCAGTTTTATAAACTAGCCAATGAGGATCCTAATGCACATTTGGACAACCTTTTGGAGAATTATGACATGCTCTTATACAATGAGTTATCAGAGCATGTAACTAAGATGAGACTCTTTCTGCTCACACTTAAAGATCAAGCCAAGGCATGGTTGAATTCTCTTAGCCTAAATAATAACACATCATGGGAGTAGCTAGTGCAAGCCTTTTTAGCTAAATATTCCCTCTTGATGAATGTCAATAGGATTATAAAGGAGATAAGTAATTTCTAGAAAAGCAAAGGGGAGTCATTTTATGAAGCATAGGAGAAATTCAATGAGTTACAAAAGAACTATCCACATCATAACTTGCCCAAAAAGTTCCCTTTGTGAACTTTCTACAATGGTGTGAATCCATCCATATGAGATATCTTTGATGCAGTGGTTGGATGTTAATTAATGAGGAAGACCATGGATGTTGCACGTGATTTGTTCGAGGAGATGACATATAATAGTTGTTTATAGATGTCGAAGAGGAGTAAACAACTACCATCCTACAAAGATCAGAAGGGAGTACTTGTTGTGGATTCATTTACAAATTTACAGATTGAAGTAGTCAAATTGGCCAAGCAATTAAACAACTTAAATGCCACTTCTTTTAGCCTACTTAAAGCAATACATTATGGATGTGAATTATAGGGCCAAGAAGGTCGTGTTACTAATGATTGCTTTTAAGTGGACCATAATAATATAAAGCAGCTCAATTTAGTGGGAGCGTAATTAAGGTGGAAACAATATGTATTATAATACTAGATAAAAAAAAACACCATGAAAAAAACCCAATAAGAGCACAAGGCCACTAAGATTTTAGCAAGATAGGCTCGATTCATTAGAATCAAATATGGATAAGTTAATGGATTTGCTGAATTCCAAGTTCGCGAGCAAAGATGAGAACTAAAACAAGATGGAAGCTCAATTTGACCAAATTACAATGAATTATGCTTCTTCCATTCATAATTGGAGTTTCAAGTCGGTCAATTAGTAACCCCATTGTCCACACGAAGTATGGGGAGTCTCTTAAGCAATATATAGTCTAATCTAATGGAGCAACTAATGGACATTACACTTAGAAGTGGAAAAGAATTGGTAGAACCTACCGAGAATAAGGATAAAACCCATACTAATGGACACCAAGAGAAAGATGACAAGAAGGAAGAGAAGAAGGAGGAAGCTCTATATGTCCCTTCCCCTCCATATGTGCCAAAGATCCCATTTCCACAAAAAGGCTGAAGAAAAATTAAGTGGATACTCAAATTGCAAAGTTTGTAGAAAAGTTGAAGAAATTGCAAATCAACTTGTTTTTTTTTTTTGGAAGTTTTAGAGAATATGCACAAGTACGCAAGTTTTCCTAATAAGTAATTAATTGAATAAATTTGTATACTCATATTTATTGTATTTTGCTTGTTATTTAAAATTTGGACATTATTTTTGGTACTTATTTTGCTTTAATTGTTTTTTAAAAGATAATTGCCTTCATAGACTAAAAGAAGAAGAATTTGGGTGAAACCGAGGCATAAAATAGAAGAATTGAATCAACTTTGGAGATTCACGACCATGTATAGGGACCGTGTAAGACACTGTAAAAGTGTGAAGCTTTGAAGATAACGTTTACATTCGCGTGAAGTTACACATTTGTGTATGCTTCCCGTGTAAGCTTATATACTTGTGTAATGTCACAATTCAGAGGATATTTTGAGATCATGTCAGTGACCATATATATTCCAAAAATCCTAGTTTTTACTATAAAAGGAAATTATATTTTTCACCCCTTAATTTGGGAATTTCACAACCTGTCTCAAAGAAACCAATAGTTTGAACAGCTGTATATATAATTTATATATAATTAGGGTTGCTATGACTAAGCCCTAATAAATAATCACAAAAACTTTTTCACTAAAAGTACATTCATAATGTAAAATATAGACATAATATCCATGTGATAATCTGCTTCATGTCGAACATTTATACAAATATAATATCAACGCATAACATATACAAACATAAGCTATTAGTTTAGATGGTAGGGGTCTGAACCCGTGCCCTGATGTTTTTATTAAAACAACACCCCAAAATGCACAGTAACATCTGTGCTGTTATTAGAACAACTCCTAAAGTGACAACATTTGGTTTATAAACGAACAACATGTTGGGACCCGATCTCAGAACCGGACCCCAACCGAATAGCGGAAACGAAAATGAAAAACGAAAAACGAAACAAAGAACGCGAATTCGAAAGAACGGAGCGAAACGAAAGGCGAAACTGAAATCGAAAGCGAAAGCGGAAATCGAAGGAACGGATTTCAAAGCGAAACTAATCGGAAGCGAAAAGAATATCCGAATTCGCTCGGAAACAACGAAAACAAAATGCTTAAACGAACTGAAACGAAGTCCGACATCCGCGAACAAAAACTTATTTAAAAGGGTGTCGCGTTGCGTTCCCTAAGACTAATCCAATTCTAATCGGTACAATTTATAGACACTATTAATCCGAAAATTCGGTATAATTTTTTTTTACTTATTCTTATTCATCTATATCTAATCTCATACAAGCAATTCCATTTCCTACTTGGAAAATTCATCCTCAATCAACTCTTAATTTATAAAGTTCGTCTTAAACTCAAACTCATCTTTAACAAAACTTAT
>JAOQMQ010000195.1:26765317-26783294 GCA_027563845.1 Erythroxylum subrotundum | reverse complement strand
GTTCCTTACCCAGTTGTATCTTCGATATGTCGGAGGCAGCGGCGTCGCCGTCATCTGAGGTATCTTGAAGCTTTTGTCTCTCAACATAACCTCTTGAACCTAACAATCATCACGGTGGAAACAGTACACACAAAGAAAAATCTATTATACATTCGAAAACCAGGGCATCAATCACTTACAGCTGCGTGTTCAGAGGGACAAAAGTTGTCCAACAAAAACAAAGCTTCGGTTTACCTATTCCGGATGGGTGCGGAATAGGCAAAGACAGGGGGGTAGCATCTTTAGCTATTCCCCGAAGTCCCAGAATTGTTAATCTACGGAATTGTTATTCCGTAGGTTTTTTACTAACCAAACAGGAATTTACATAATACGTCAGAATAGACGGGTAATAGAATTGCTATTACCCTCAACCAAACAGGCCGTAAAGGATTAAGATTAAAGTAGCTATTATACTCCTCATTGATACATTACGTCCTTTTAATATAAAAGAAGGCTGTTTAACTTTATCACCTGACTTATAAAATTAATAAGTCAAGAATCAAGTGTACATCTGGACAGATTAATTAATAAGCCAAATGACATTTGATAGCAAGTAGAAAATTAACCTATGATGTCCTTAAAATATTCGGTTATAATTTTTTCTTGAACAATAAATTCAAAGAAGTAGAAAGAGTTAGGAGGAGACCAATTTAAGTAATATTTAATCTTAGGTTAAAAAAAAGACATCGATTTCCTTATTTTACCAAAATTTTATATTTCTCCTATTCAAAATAGAAGTCGTTTTAGAGGGATTTTAATTATTCAAAATAAGTATCGTTCGTGACTTTTCATGCATGATTATCATTTTACTTCTAAAATCACCCTTTAATTTCTCTTACATTTTAATTACACAGATTATATTTTCAAGGCACTTCAACATGTAATTAATAAGGGTATATCAAACATTTCATTAACTTTCTTAATAAGTGTGCATCCCTTTAAAGCGACTTTTATTTTAAATAAGAAGGAGTATAATTTAATGATATTGTAGTTATTCAACGAGGATTAATTCATCTGTACCTGTTTTCGTGTGTTAATAGATGAATAGATAGAGAAGGACAATATTAGCACGCAGAAACGGAAACAGCCACCAATGCCCATCTGACAACCGGCATGCCTTGATTTTCTTTGTTAAAAGTAACGATGATAGCAAAATTTGCTCACACGCGAAGGTAGGATGAGAATCATTTAGGAGTTATTCAAATCACAGTAGTTATTTGTGAGCAATAATTTATTTTTTATATTTATATTTATTTAAAAGCATAATAATTTCTAATGTGTAACGATATTTATTTTAATTTATATTTAATAAATATAATATACTATATATTATTAAGTAAGTATATATTTATTAATCTTATATGATAATAAATCAAAATTTATTTATTATGTACTAATATTGATAAATATACAATTTTCACAAATTGTAAGCTTTCTTATTATTTTTATTGAATTATCATATTTATACATTATTACAAAATTAATAAAATAAGTTGATCGATTTAATATGACAATAAATTATAATTTGATAATCTTCAATTATTATGAAATAATCTAGTAAATAAGATTAATTTCTTGTTTTATTTATAATATTTTAATTTCTTAATAATTAATAGTTATTTTGATTAATTATTGTTATTAATCAATTAAACTATAAAAATATGAATTGTAAAGTTCTACCACTAGGTCCAGCAAAGCTTCAGATAAAAGAATTACTTGATATTAGCATTTAGTTTACCAGACTAATATAAAAAATAAGTCATATTAACATTGAATCTAATAATTCAACAAAATATGAGAAATTACTTAGCATTACAATAAATTCAATATGTCAATAAGAAAAATAATTAATCTTGTGTTTGAGTATAGTAATTTCATACAATAAGAAAAATTTATTAGTAAGTACTGATTAAAAGTAAGATTCAATCAATCAAATTTTCATTCTTTAAAGTAAGATTCAATCAATCAAATTTTTATTCTTTAAAATATAAGAAATTGAACATCTTACTTGAAATTAATATTAGATAATAAATAAAAATAATCAAGAACATAATTTATTTTCTTATAAAATTAATAAATATTATACTAAATGTCAATAATATACTATAAGATATTAACAAAATGAAACTAATATTACTATAAAATTTATTTATAATTTTTTATATATGTAATAAGATATAAATATGATAAACAAAGAAGATAATAAGAGGTTTTATAATTTTATTTTATAATTTTTAATTATTTGTACCTTAATAGTGTAAAGGTAACAAATATAGCACATGGTAATATCGGAGATCGGACAACACTACATTCATGGATTTTTTAACCAAAGGTAGAAAATCCACTAAACTAGAGGCCAAATTCTACCGTATTGAAATGACGCTTGCAAGAATTTTCTGTGCACATACAAAGAAATAGCTAGTAAGTGTAAAGTGTTCGCCGTCGAGGAAGACTCCTATCCTAGTTACCTTTTACCTTCCTCGTCGCATCACCCTCAACACTGACGATAGGAATTTTCTGCGATAGTTTTGGACTGTGTTGCTGTAAGTGCGGCTACAACTACATGTGTACTTATGAATTGTTTCATCAGTGGCCTTTTCCTCTAACGTGGAGTTAAGTTGGTATGATTCCGAGGTGTTTCTTTTATCAGCCCACTGAAACAACCCCTTGGGAGAAATCGGTTGGTTAACAAGGGCTGATCTGTTCAACCGCGAAATATTTGTAGTAAACCTGAGGGAGTTTGCTTCTGTTTTCTCTTGAATCTGTGTTGTCCCAAGTGGCTCAAACTTGGACGTGAAAGCTAAAATGTCCTTATCTTTCTGGAATCGAAGCATGTTATTTTCTTCCAAGGTCACTAGTGCTTCAATTCCATCGCCATTTTTGGAATCCATAAGGAAAGCCATTTCCAAAGGTCTATGTGCACAACTAACCCCTGCTGGTTTCCCCCAACCAAAATCAGTTTCATAGCAAGGGAATTTACACATGCTGCTAACAATACATATGTCAGCATCCCCTTTCCTTACTTCTTCATATACCTCTTCCATTCCATTACTCACCATTGTTATCATATCTCCCGGACTCGCCACTTCTGCGCATTCTTCCGTGGCCTTCTTTAGACTCTTATCTACCAGATTCACCAAGCCATTCAGCTCCACATTTCCCTGTTTATTTGGCTCAAATCTGGCCACGACCAGCATGTAAAGATTTCCACAAGAATTCTGTGTTAATGGAAGTAGAGTTTTTCCACGAAAATTTGATGACAAGGTCAGCAAACAAGGCCTTAATTTCCCATGTTTTGATCGAGAAAATTCAATGAAAGCCTTCCATATTAGTGCAGTCACCACTTTTACTCTGGAAGGACTGTTTTTGATGGTTCTGGCTTTGCGAGTGGAAATTGCATCTCCACTGAACACAAATCTTCTTGTAATAATCTTTTTCCCATCATATGTGTGGACCGGAGTAGCAAACCTTAATCCATACCTAGCCGGAAAAAGAGACCCTGCTTCGAAAGTGGGGCGAGGAGTGGCTTCATCTATCCCCGTCCGACAAGCTGCACACCATGCATTAGTGAACAGACTAAGGGAAGCTCCATCGACAACCTTATGCGATGCATTTATGCCGATTGCCAATCCACCACATTCAAATTTATTAACTTTAATTGCGAGTATTACAGGACTAAAGTCCATTTCGTTAGGAAATGGAAGCAATTGGTTCAGCATTTCTTCTCCCTCTTGTTGCCCCATAAATTGAGCGAGTTGTATGTCTACTCTCGCTTCCAAGAACAAGGCACCTTCATCATTGCAATCCACCAATTGACTATCTTCAACATATCTTCCTGCTAGAGGGTAGTAAATGGCTAATGTCTCTGACAGTGAATTTTCCAGTTGTTTGCACCTTTGTTCGATAATGTTTCCATCGTCGGCTGAGTAATAGAAAATAAGAGGCATGTATGCAGCAGGTGCGAGTTGATCAATGAAGGATATCTTGAGTTTCCTAAGGTGACATGGGGTTGGAATTGATGGTTTTACGAACTTCTTTGACAGGAGTTGAACCTTCATTTTCTCCTTGCTAACGGGAAAAATGGAAGTTTTTTGGTGTTCTGCTAATAAAGTTAATCTTACCAAATAAAATGAAGGTTCATGCTAATATGAATCAGTTCATAAAGATGGGGAGCTTGTCATGTTTTCTTTAGCAACTAAAAGCTCATGGAAATCTTAAATATGTACTTCCCATTTCTGACATGTGCTCAGCAGAACAGGTTTTCTTTTACTGCAAGGCTATGGAAAATCAAAGGAACAAGAAAAGGAGTGCAGTTTATTCAATCAAGTTATGCCTTGGATTTTGCAGAAGCATATGGCCGGCACTTTAGTAGGGAAGGAAAAGATCCAAAGCATGGGTTGAAGAGTAGGCGTTTGAATTATGTAATTGAATTCTTGAACTAAGATGCTTAATTATTCAATATTGGGTTCTTAATAAGCCTTCAATTCCTATTTTTTCAGTTTTAATTATACCTAGTGTTTCATTAACGCCATAACTGTTACGTTCGTTTGCAATGAATACTGATTAAAAACATAAGGTACCTAATTAAGCATCACTAATGACTAACAACTCCCCCAGGGCCCAGTCTATATTTAAAGTAGAAAACACCACGTAACAGTTATGGCAGCTTATTTCTATTACCTTTTCTTTCACGTCTCTTTCTCTGGCTCTGATCCATGCCAAGAGGTCTTTTTCGTTTTATTTTTCTTTAACATACAACTAATAACCTTGAGATGTTTGACTTGTTTCACGTTATTAGAGCAACTTATTAAAGCTTTCTATGTATATATATAAGATGGTGTTCATTTAGTCTCTAAAATAATTAAAATAAAATTTAATTTACTATATTTATTAGTAAATATTATATTAAAATTAAATTGAAATAATTTATTAATTAATTAATATCTAAAATTTTGTTTAATATCAATAATATATTTTAATATTGACAAGCAACATATTTTTAATTTTGTTTAAAAATAGAAATAAAAATTAAGAATTAAGAATCACAACATAATAATACTTATTAGGTGGTGTAGTTATAATGTCATATCATCATTACACAGATGGCATCAAGTGGCTTAGAGCGATACACAGATAAGGATAAGAAAAAAGAAAGAAGAAATCGTGTAACATTCTTAATGTATAGTAGTAATTAACTAATAATATATATCACCTTCTCATAAAAGCGAGTGGTCAAATTATATTAATCTGTAATCAATATACAGCTAATTTAATCACCACCAAACTTATTATTCTTATGCAGTTAGATGTAAGGTATTAAAAAATGAATATAAAAT
Organism: Erythroxylum subrotundum; assembly: GCA_027563845.1. Taxonomy (NCBI): domain Eukaryota; kingdom Viridiplantae; phylum Streptophyta; class Magnoliopsida; order Malpighiales; family Erythroxylaceae; genus Erythroxylum; species Erythroxylum subrotundum. The sequence goes on along the minus strand of JAOQMQ010000195.1, from coordinate 26,777,919 downwards.
ATGATAATAAGGGAAGGAAATCAGATGGTTCAAGCCATGAAGCAGGTAGGTGAATTTTCTTCCAATATTGACAGCCGCCAAATCCCAAACAGACAGAACAGGAAAAGATCAAACCAAAAAAAATAAATAAGGAACTTAAATTTATCAATTCACTAAGCAAAACACGGACCGACTTCCCCTAGTTTATTCCAATCCATCTCTTCCCAAGTATTCCACTCCATCACTTCGTTGACTTTGGGGAGGTTGCATCTTCATGGTTGTTCTCTTCTCTTCTTCAGGTGCCAATCCCAGATTGCAGTCTCCTCTCTTCTTCATTTGTGATGGGTTTAGAGCACAGAAAGTTGTTGACTGCTGATAATGGGTTCAATCAAACTCTGATAGAACTCTGTCAACCTTTCTGCGATCTATCAAATGATTTAGGCTTTTGCGAAGAACAGTGTTTGGACTACTGTGCCTATTACTGCCCTTCTGCCCTCGCTCCTTCACCTTCTGTTTTAAATTCAGGTCACCATTCGCACAGGCTTAGCAAGTTCTTGATCATAGCTCTTTCTGTTTTGGCCGCGGCGTTTGTTCTTGTGTGCTGTTACGGTGTGTATGTTAAGTTCTATTCAGGGCCGAGGAGGAGAAGGTCATGGGAGCAAAGAAATCTTACAACCCACGATGAGTTTATCGATGAAGATCACGGCCCTGTCGTTGACCATCATATCTGGTATATCAACACCTTGGGGTTACAGCCATCGGTCATTAGTTCGATTACTGTTTGTAGGTATATCAAAGGCGATGGTCTTGTTGAAGAGACTGACTGCTCTGTTTGCTTGAATGAATTTCGAGAATACGAGACTCTCAGGCTCTTACCAAAGTGCAGCCATGCTTTTCATATTAATTGTATTGATACTTGGCTTAGATCACACACCAATTGCCCTATGTGTCGCGCCCCAATTATCACAAACCCGGCCACACAAACAAATTCAGAGTCTGGTACTAATAATCCGGGCACTCAAGACGAAAACCAGATATTGAGATTGGAAAATGATGCAGAATCTAGCAGAGGAAGTGAAGAAAGAGACGGTGAGTCGAGTATTGAATCAGAGATGGATGGTGAATTGCAGGGTGAGAGCAGGAGAAAAAGTTGGGAACATGTTGATGGGATTCCATTTCAGCCAATGAGAAGATCGGTCTCTTTGGATTCTTTATCGGCTTCTAAGACCAGTGACGCTCTTACCAATGTTCTTAAAGAGCAATCTGATGGAAATTCTGGCATTCAACTGGCCAAGGGTAATGAATTCGACGAATATATTATTTCAAGCAGAGTTGGTGGACATCGTAACTCTTCTACGGCGAAGTCTTCGCCTATTGTACCAACTACACTGAAGAGATCATTTTCTTGGAGCGGAAAATTGTTTACGTCAAGGTATAGCCGAGGAAGATACACATCGTTTTCCTTTTGACGATGCTTGCAATTCAGGTTTTGACATCCTCATTAAATGAAACGGAGATGTTTTTGAAACTCTCAAGTAGGGACTTTTGAGGTTTTCTGTTATACAACCAATGATAAATTGATAAAGATGTTGAAAGGAAAATCAGAATGGTCCACCATGTTGTGCTTCAATTTTTGAGTTCTAGATCATGAAATGTAACTACATTTACTCAATTGTAAGCTGTTTTCTCCTTCTTCTCCAATCTCTTCTGTAAATGATAGAAATGAGTACAAAAGGCTAACTGTGGATGACAATAAAGACAACAAGAGTGTAAGCATAAGCCAGCAATTCAAGTAACGACATTTGCATTTGGGTCACCAAAATGAGGTGAGTGCCCGAAATTTTAGTACCCTAAGGAGTTTATGAGCTCCAGGCTTTTGTGATGATCAACGTGGTAGTTACAGGGAGTCCACTTTTATAGGAGATTTACATCATGAGCTTAGTGAGGAATATATTCGTGGGCCTTGACACCGTACTTTAACTTAAAATCTTAAGACATTATATTTATGAGTCTTTTTCACTTATATGCCCCTCAGTAATTTCATCTTTTTTTAATATGAGATTCTTACTCACACTTGACATCCCAATAATCTTCCGCTCAAATGTGAATTTTCATATTAGGCTTAGACTCCCCCTTGAGCGAAAGTCTTTTTCTTAGCAGCTCGAGTAAATGGCTTAACTAAGAGCCCTTCAACTCCACTGGAGGAGTCTCCTTGCTCTTCTTCGTGGGGAGGCAATCACGGGATCTGACTACCATCTTCATAATCGTCCCTTGCCGAACCATCGATTCTGATATCACTTGTTGGGAAAAATTACCAGAACCACAACAACAATAATAGCAAGAGAGTGAGGGACAAATTAGGGAATCAATTCAGATTTAAGATAGGTAATGGACAATCCACTCTCTTATGGCAGGATCCTTGGCATCTGAGGGGAATCCTAAGGAACTTCTTATCTTCGAGAGAGATAAATGGGTCGGGTTTGCCTATGACAGCAAATGTTTCTGATACAATTAGAAATAATGTATGGAGGTGGCAGGATTTTCCTATGGAGCTCATTGTTGATTTTGAACCTATTCAATACCAACCGAATAGTTCTCCGGATGATTTGAAATGGCTTCCTAGTTCTTCAAAAACTTACACCAATGGTTCTGCTTATAAGCTTTTGAGACCTTTATCCCCACAAGTACCTTGGTACAACCTGGTTTGATTTAAAAATAACAGCCCAAGGTGTTCATTCATTCTTTGGTTAGCTATCCTAAAAAACTTCAAACAAGGGATAAACTTCACTTTCTATATACTCCCAACCATTGTTCCCTTTGTATTTCGGATATGGAATCCAATGAACATCTGTTTTTCAACTGCCCTTTTTCTAATTCAGTTTGGAAACATTGCCTCAACCACTTCCAAATCCCCCTTCCCTACTCATCAAGCCTTCCTTCTATCCTAACTTGGTTTCACCAAACACCTCCCCAGAATCCCCTCTTTCCTATTCTTTTATCCACAATTGTTTACAACATTTGGGCCGAAAGGAATTCAAGAACATTCAAGGATGTAGCTATGGAGATGGAGAGCTTACAAGCCAGGATAATCTTCCAAGTTTTGGAGCATCTCAGCCTAAACACATAGAGAGGTAATTAGATCTATTATGCACTAACATTATGATGCAGATTGCTATTCAGATGAGGGGCCACATTCTATTCATTACAACACCTTTCCTCACGGATGGACACATATCCAAGGACACAACAGGTTATCCATATTCAATTCAAGTAACATGGATATGGAAGCTCCTGCTGGAATGACTAAGATTATGAAGACAAATTAGCAGGTTTTTGATGATGTCTTGATCCTTTACTTGATCGAACTGTAGTTTGGTTTGTGTATGTCTAGGCATATGCTGCCATGTTGCGGGTTTGTTTTGTTTATTTATGCTTGTGCACATATTCTAGTAGGCTACTGATTACTAGTGTCATGCAGGATTTAGGAGGGGAGATCGATGGTAGGGCAATAGGTTGTATGCCGTTATGTATTTTGACTGTTTAGAGATTTCCAAGGGTATCTCTTGTTTGTACATAACTCCTTATTCTTTTTAAAGTTACTGAATTATAAACAAAAATAACAAGAGAAATAAAGTGCAAGAAACTAAATCAACACACACACAATTTACGTGGAAAACCCTCTTAACTAGGGAAAAAACCACAGTTCAGATCTCCATTGATTAAAAAATCCACTATAATAATCAAGAGTACGATCGGCAACCAATAACAATAATCTCAACGTCAAGTATAATTATCTCTAGGTTCTAGTATAAATTAAAAACCATAATCAATTTAGTACTCTTTACAAACCCAAGAGATACCAACACCAAATACCTGTCAATGATGATCTATTTCTTCTTGATTGTCTCACCAAATAGCTGCCTTCTCACATGCCAAAACAATGGAGCATACCTCTCTTTTTCTTCTCCTCTGTTCTGATTTTTACGACAATACAACTTCTCCAATACAATTTATCTTATCATAAATTGACTTCTCTAAGAAGCCACCAAAGCCTACCACCTATGGGCCAATCAAAGAACTCTTTACTTAGTGAGCCACTACTTGTAAGTGGTGTGTTTAATTCTGTTTGATTTTGCGTGCTTTCATATGTTAAAAATAGTTGCGATTTAATTCAAATTTGATAAGAATTCAGTGAAGTTAGTGTGGATGTTGCATGAATCTTAATTATATTATTTTGTGAACATGACGTGACTTAAGACAAGAAGAATTGTGCATAAAAAGGGTGTGACACGTTAATTGGAGGGGCACACACATTAATTGCATGATACACACGTTAATTGCATCATACACATGTTAATTGCATGTTAATTGTATGACTCAATTGCATGCTATAAACCATTTGACATTTAAGTCACAACCGTGCATGGTATTGAACATGTCACGGCTGTGACATGTCACGATTGTGACTTTTAAGTCACAGCCATGACTTCCCTCATGCCAGACATTCTTCTTTTAATCATTTTATGACGTGGCAGTTGCAGAGATTGAGGGCACAAAACCCTAGACCTAGGAGCATACTACAAAAAGGAAAGGACAGGGTGGCGGCTGAGAATTATTCATCATTCACTCAACATACCAAAGACACTTTGGGAGAGAGAAAATAAAGAGAAAGAAGGGAATAAGGGAAGATAACAGAGAGAGTCGATGAAGAAGAGAGAAACATGGTAGAGAGTTGGAAGCAAATCTAAGCCTTCGACCATCTAGTGAGAACAAGCTGAAGCAGAAGGCGAGAGCTAATGCAGGAAGCTTAAGCTTAAGCAGAAGGCGAGAGCTAATGCAGGAAGCTTAAGATAGGCAGGAGACCATCGCACCTCATTCATCCATTCTCTGTTTGCTTGCTCTGTTATGCATCTGTTGCAGTATTTCTTGATTATTTACTGAACTTATTACTTTGTTAGCTTAACCGACTATTACCTTGTTATCTTTTCATAGTTCATTTAGTATTCACTATTTTATTGCTTTAATACTTCTGTTGACAGTCACATGGGACTGCAGTATATGGAGATGATGAACTGTGTTTATGCTATGATGGGTTGATCTTTTTTTTCTTGAGAATTAATGTAGTTATTTTAGTTGATTATGCACGATTGAGTTACAGATTTGTTGTCTTATTTATTTCTGTGGTTTCTGAGCTAAATAGATGTAATAGAATGACTAAACTTTGCAACATTTTTAGTATTAAATGAAGGACCGAGAGGAGAAATTTAATACAGATCGAGAAACTATAGACGCTTAGGTTAATAACTAGAAATTTGTTAACTTAAGTGGTAATTAGTAGTCGGGCTTCCATAATTAATTTGGATAATAACTTGTTGAATAGGAAAGTTAGATTAGTTCATTATTCGAGTTGATTTAGAACCCAACTATTTATTTTAGTATGACAACTTTCCAATCATTTCCTCTTAATCATGTATAGGAGATTAAATTAGTGAAATTAATTATCAAGAGTCTTCCATTTTGATTAATCTATTCGTCTTTGCTCTCAGTTGATTTCATTTACTTTTCAATCAATTTCTTAATTTTCCTTAAAAGTCTTTACACAACAAATCGGGATAGAATGTTTAGGATTACATTTTCTTTAGTTTTATTCAAACTTAATTCGAGTTAACCAATTTTACCTCCGTGGGAGACGACCCTAGGTAATCAACTACAACTACCTCGTAGACTTGTGAGTAAGATAACTTGGGTAAATTTTAGAACTTAATTTGGGCACAGCAGTAAGTAAAATAAAGCCCACCCTTATAAAACTCACATTGCTAGTATTTGAGATTTAGGGAGATACCTAACATATTCCTCCCTCGACCCAAATCACTAAACACCTCCACCTCATCTAAGAATCAGATCTCTTCTTCACGGCCTTGTCCCTCCAGATGCAATGGTCCTCCATATAGCAAATGTTGTTGTTGACCTTCTTCCCTTGTATCACCAAATGAGCACCGTGGTACATTTTGCACCACCTCCCACTACCAACATATCTAAGCCCGTACATTGTCAATTCACTCAAGGAAATAAGGTTAGCACGAGCACTTGGCACATACCTCACATTATAGATGATTCAGGTCATACCACCATTGAGCTTCATCCTCACGGTCCCTATACCTTGGACCTTCAATTTTTGATCACCCACTATGTTGATGTGGTTATACTCTTCATCTTGACGCAAAGTATCAAACAAGGTTTGGTCTCTATAAACATGGACTGACGCGGCTCAATCCAACACTCAACTCTTTTGGCCCTCCTTCACCTTACCATAAATAGCCAATAACAAATCATCATCACCATCACCTATGACCACATTAGCGGAATCACCATTATCATCTACTTTAGACTTGCCCTTCTTCTTTTGCATCAAATGGAGACTCTTCAAATCCTCCATCATCTTCGAACAATGTCTTTGGATGTGTTCTTTCTCCTTATAATAGTAACACTCCACGTTATTAAAGTCTTTCGCGAGTGATTTCGATCTACTCCTTGAGCCATCTCCCATTCTCTCTTGATTCCTCCCTCTCTTATATTCCCTCACAAATAGTGCTCGATCACCATCACCTGGAGAACCTCCATCAACATGTGTCATCATCCTTTTGTTCTCCCTCAATACCACTATAGCTTCATCTAGCGTAATCTTCTCCCTACTAAAGACCAACGCCATAATAATAGTTCAGTAGGACTTGGGTAGTGAAGCCAACAACAAGAGAGCTTGTTCTTAATTGATGATCTTTTCATCCGCATTCTTCAACTGGGCCACTAGTTGGTTGAACAAATTAATGTAGTCCTGCAAGGTTGCACCCTCCTCCATCCTCAACTAGTACAACTCTCATCTCAAGCACAAGATGTTAGTCAACGATTTGGAGGTATACACACTTTGGAGCTTATCTATCAAAGCTTTTGGATCCGTCTCACTCAAGTAATTGTACTTGATCTCCGAAGCTATAGCCAACCGAATTGTACTAATCACCTTCTTCTTCATCGATGCCCACTTAGCATCATTCAAACTAACCGGTTTGTCTGCTTCCAAAGCAGCATCTAAATCTTGTTGTACCAACAAGTCCTCAATATTACTCTTCCATACGCAAAAGTTTATTTTCCCATCAAATAAGGGAACATAAAATTTTGAAGCATTATTTTCACCCATTCTCTTCTCACACTAATTCCTCCCTAAATCAAACAAGGGGTAATTTTCCCTACACAAGGATCCTCCAACTACAGCTCTGATATCATTTATTGGTTCTAGGGAGTCCACTTTTATGAGAAATCTACATCACGGGCTTAGTGAGGGAACATACTCGTGGACCTTGACACCACACATCAACAAAAAACCTTAAGGTATTAGGTTTATGGGTCCTTTCCACTTATATGCCTCTCACTAATTCCATCTCTTTCCAATGTGAGATTTCTACTCACACTTGACATCCCAACACAATGTTTGTTAAATTGAAGAACATAGTGTTTACTAGGTGATATGGGTAGTAAATCGACTCGGATATGGTTTAACTCAATCCAAATTAATTTAGTTACATTTCAAATGTTTTGCCTGTTTGAAAAACTAACTATGAATCACAAACTGTCTAATTGTGTAGCCTATAACAATAACCATAGAGTAGATAAAAATAATTAACTTTTTGAGAGGTAAAGGGAGTGTTAATTTCTTTCTTATTAAAATTAAAAATTATAATTATAATTAAAGTCAAAATATAATTATAATTATAATTTAATTTTAATAAAATCAAATATCTTATATTTGATTATAAAGTGTCTCAAACTTCACAACTGAGTATAACTTATTCTAAATTGATTTTTTTTTCACCTTTTAACTATTCTTTTATAGGTGACTTATTAAATTCTTAATATGTTGGTAAGAATTATAAATTATAAATATAATTAAATAAATAAAAATTTATTTTAATGTGTCTTTAATTGTCCAATCAAATAATATCATAAATCAGAATTGATGTCCATCAATATGTCATCAGATATTTAAAGTAGTTTGACTAAACCTATCCATACATGGTTATGATATATAATTTAATCCTTTTGTCATCTAATATTCTTGTTGGGACCCGATTTCAGAACCGAACCCCAATCGAAAAAACGAAATACAAACGAAAGAACGGAGCGAAAGCGAAACAAAAAAAATGCGAAACACAAATCGGAACGAATAACAAAGAACGGATTTTCAAAGATTCCGACATCCGAACACGTGAACTTTAGAAAAATAACGCGTTGGAAACCAAACACACTCAGCTCGGTCTAAACTAATCCGGATCGGTATAAATTTTTTTCTCTTTCATTCTATTTATTTTTAATCAATCTCATACAAAGCCACTCAATTTCCCATTTGGAAAAGCATCCTCAATAAAAAAATATTTCTTCAATTTCTATCATATCTCATAACTTAAACAAAACTTATTTTTGTTTTGCCATAAGGCACCTTATACACACATATCAATATGCCCACAATTCATACATAAAAAGGGTCAAAAACTCAGTCAAAATTTTTGCCCATACTGAAAATTTCGACAGCATCTCCCATAAATTTTCACTAGTAAAAAATCTTCAACCTTCATCCAATTCAAACCATAAGCAAAAGCACTTCAATATATCCAATCCATCCATACAATTCATCGGACCTCCTGTCCGGAATCTCGGCTTAAACAAACACAATTCTATACCTAAAATACTTCAATAAGTCTCAATCCAAAATCTATAATCAGAATCAAACCCATTCATATACAATCCCATTCATATTCATCTCAATTCAATATGTAAATTCAAATCTTAATTTCCATTATCACAATCCTAAAATCAATCATAATTCTTCACCTTAATCAACAACCACTTTGGTTCTTCAAAATATTTCATGAAAATACAATTTCATCTTTATCACATTCTCACTAATTCAATCTTATCTAGTCAAACTCTTATCAATTTTTCATGCATATCACTCATACATATGTGCCCATATAAGATCCTAAAACTGGCACTCTGATACCACCTATGTTGGATGACTAGAGCGGAAATTATAGCCAAAATACTTTCAGCTCTTACTAATCCAAGACTGAACACTAAATCCAACTTCAATTCAGAAATTGAAAATCTTAGGGACTAAATTGAAATTCGATTCCTTCTTATGACTTGTAGCCCCATGTCTCTACGTTATTTTCCAACAAGAATCAGTTCAATCGGATCTCCAGAAATTTTGACTGAGTTTTTGACCCTTTTTGTGTATGAATTGTGGGCATATTGATATGTGTGTGTAAGGTGCCTTATGGAAAAACAAATAAGTTTTGTTTAAGTTATGAGATATGATAGAAATTGAAGAAATAATTTTTGATTGAGGATGCTTTTCCAAATGGGAAATTGAGTGGCTTTGTATGAGATTGATTAAAAATAAATAGAATGAAAGAGAAAAAAATTTATACCGATCCGGATTAGTTTAGACCGAGCTGAGTGTGTTTGGTTTCCAACGCGATGTTTTTCTAAAGTTCACGTGTTCGGATGTCGGAATCTTTGAAAATCCGTTCTTTCTTATTCGTTTCGATTTGTGTTTCGCATTTTTTTTGTTTCGCTTTGGCTCCGTTCTTTCGTTTGTATTCCGTTTTTCCGGTTGGGGTCCGGTTCCGAAATCAGGTCCCAACAATTCTAATTAAATATAAAGTTTGAATTTAGTGTTTACTCTTTTAAATCTAATTATATTCGTTCTTCTTAATTAGTAATTAATTTATAATTAATATTTGAAAACACCTTTTAAAATCTCAATTCACTATAGTCATAACATTCCTTAAATCACTATTAATTAAGAACATTAGAACATTCTCTCTAATTACTTTAAAGTAACAAATCCTTTATTGACTTACTTAATTATCCTTATATAATTTATACCATATCTAAATACTACTGATTGAGCTACCATAATAAAATAGGTTATAAGAATATAATAATTTTGACATGATATACTTTAGTAATCTCAAATCTAAGGTTTGGTTATACAAACATCATATGAAGAAATTCACATATACATAAGTAATACTCCACTTGGGATCCTTGTAATTAAGCCAGTTCAGTGAACTTATTTTCTAATAAACATCACATATTTGTTTAAGCACCTTCATATTTTAATTTATGATTACTTTCTTTGTAAGAAAGAAACACAACATGTGCTACTTTTATCATTCCATCAGTATCTCGTCTTAATAAACTACAACTAGGAACAATTTAAAAATAACAAATAAATTTAAATTGAATTTTACAATTATGATCCCATTATAATTTTAATTGCACAGTAATTATTCTAATAATTTTACCTTTAATATTAAACTATCGAATATAATTAACAAAATATATAAAGATAAAGAATGTCTTTATTAATTAAAATAATATTTTCATGCATAAAATTGTAACCAATCGAGAAACTGAAAGGATATTAACTAACATTGGCTTAGAGCTCAATTGTTTGAGGCAAGTCCGAGTTAAATAATATGAACTTAGTCTAAAAAAAAATCTCAGACTTGATCTAATTTGTTATCATTCCTAATTTATGACAACTAAAATGTTGATAAGCTGGAAACATTTTGTCAACAAAGCTAACATCAGTTACTAAATCCAAGATTTAATATATACTCTAGAAAATCAATAATATAGAGACGAGTCACTTTTCCTTTTATTGTTTACAATTTTATTTATCTAAATGATAATAATTATACCAAGATAAAAAGAATTTAGTATTATGAAAGGAACTTAACATGTTCAAGTAACTATTCATTAACAATGACACAAATGCTATACATTTTTTGCTTTATTGATTTTCTATCTATCTAAAACGTATTTTAGACATGATGTAAATTATTAATTTTACAAAATTCGCAAGTGTTTCAAACTTCAAAATAAGCACTGTCTTCATATAACTAAAGCACACGAGTTTTGTAAAATTGACATATTTCTTAAATTCAATATTTAAATAAAATAATTTGTTTCATGAGAACCCTACTTTTGATATCTTATGTAAATATTGTGCAATTATTTCTTTTTAGTTTTTGAAATTTTTCTCCTTAAATCAATCTTAAATATAGCCCATTTTGAAATGGTTTTTTGTTAATTCATAGAAATGAACTAAACTTTCATAGACCAAAACTGAATTAATGACTCGATAACAAAAGGGTAATATACATATGAGATTTACTATAAATTCATATCTTTTTCTTTTAACAAAAATATGAAATCAAGAGGCCCAAGTTCTCAGTTTGAATATTTAACTTGCATATTTATAAACAAGTTTCGATTATTTAAGCCTTCTAACAATAGTTAAAAATATATAACAACAATTGTTTGTGAGAACTTTTGATATTCTAGGTGTCATAAATGATCCAACGTTATGAATTTAGTGGGTATGAATTCCTGGTTTTATGATAACTTATGGTGTGGTTGATGGAGCACATTCATATAGGCTTTCTTGCAAATTTTGAGGTCCCTAAGCTTCTTTACTCTTCTTAAACATACATCATCAAATTGAGAGTTGAGAGCTTAGAAGAATTCAAAAACGTGGACTTCTTAAGCACAAACAACAATAGTTGAAGGTATTTTATTTTACTTCTGCATTTATTTTATATGCTATTCTAACGTATATTATTATTGAATATATACATTTTAAGCTCTACCTTGCTGGAGCTTTTGGAGAATTTCAAATTTTGTAAAATTTTTCCGACTCAAAAATTTTCAATTTAGAGTTTTTTAGACGTTTTTCTTTCGATTAGAGGTAGAAATCTTCTATTAAGTGTTTTGGAATTGTTTCTACATTTAAAAAATATGTTTTTGTGGTGTTTTTCTAGTATAGCTTTGTTGGTATCTGAAAGATCGCAAACCGGGTCAGTTTGACTTGATTGGAGGTTGAAGAAGCCCTCTAACTAAATGACGTCGTTTTGGTTGTTTTGAAGATAAATTCTGTGCAGTGATGACATTGTTTTATTTGTTGTTTTAATAACTCACGAGATGTTGTCTTAGACCTCGATCTTTGAGTGGAATTTAGAATTACAAAAAAATGAACATAAATGCGTATGTATATGTATTGTGTTATAGATGAATTTGTGCTTTAAGAAAATTAATGAGAAAAGAGTTGATTAGTTTTGATGAATTTAATACTTGAGTAGATTTGTGATAAGTGCATATTTGTCTAATATTTATGTTTTAATTATTCTATTTTACTCCTCTTGTTGATTCAATTATTGAGACTTAACTTGATTTAATATTTCCTTGTAGGAAATTACAGTTTTTGCATTACGTGGGAAATTAAGAGGAAAACAGCAACATGTGTTAGGGCATATGAAAATAACGCAAGTCACGTGGAGATTGAAATCAAAAGGAGAGCAAAATAGCGTTGGAAGCAACTGGAGTTCCTAAATAGCGTTGGAAGCAACTGGAGTTCCTAAACGCAGATGCATTTTATTAATTAGCTACAACAATAATCTCACAAGAGAGGGACACGTAACTAGAAGTAGGAGTAGACACGTCAACGCTAGAGAGGAGGCTGGAATAAAATTAAATCAACGCATATAAGAGGAGCAGTGGACGCA
>JAOQMQ010000195.1:26726067-26741332 GCA_027563845.1 Erythroxylum subrotundum | reverse complement strand
ATATTTATATGCATAAATAATTTTTATTATAAAATAAAATATAGTTAAAATTAAAAGTGCTTTTTATTTTTATGTTGTCAAACAGTTTACTGTATGAAGCTCTTTCAAAAAAACTATTTTTTAAATGACTGTCAAACAGTCAACTGGCTTCTTAGAAAAGTTCTTCTCATAAAAGCTTTACTAACAAAAGCTCTACTAGTATAAGCTAATCTAAACAGACTGAGACGAGCTTATTGGTCTTTATCAACTACAGACCATAGATTTCAGTCATGATCAAACAAAAGGAACGTAAAACATCTGATCAAACTACTTGTCATAATCAATATTAACTTTACGTGTGGATTAGACCAAATATACACGATATAAAACTGTTCTGTCTAATAATTGATATTTCCAGGAAGCTATCAATTCCACACACAAAAAAGGTCTGAAATTAATTGATAATCACGTTCAATTGTTCAAGTGTATATATAGAACATCCAGGAGATATCATAACATCAATGGGCATAAATCTGTAAAAATGAGCAAGAAATTATTCAATACACGAAAGTACACAAAGGAACAACCGTTATTGTTTGCATATTCTAATCTTTCTACATCACTAGAACGGCAGAGGATAAGCCCCCAACCAAAGAGGAAATGACGCTGAACCTAGCGAACACGGCAGTGTTGCCCTCTGGAGCAGGAGCTCCACTCGGCGGCTCACTAATCGAAGAGGGAGTAGTAGAGGGTGGAGATATAGTGGGAGGGTCAGAAGGCGGCGAGGGAGGAGAAGGAATCGGAGAGAAAGACGGTGGTGTCGGTGGAGAACCGTTGGGAACCGCTGCGGGTGGAAACAACGGTGACGGTGCATGGACGTGTATTGGCGATGGAGCAGGCGGGTGCAATGGAGACTGTGGCACGGTGGTGGAAGCCATTAGGGCTGACACTAGCACAAACAATGCAACCCTTATGTTTGCCATTTCGTTGTTGGAGAAATATTATGACAAACTAACGAGAGAGAGACCAATCAGAGTAGTAACGAGAACTGCTTGAAGTGTGAGAATGGGGTGAGAGATCGAGAACGGTGTGTATATATAGAGAAGATTTGCAAGTTCGCATACAGATCAGTTTATTATGTTTGGTAATGAAATCAAGTTATGGAATACGTATCTATGAACTGTAATTTCGAAGTTTCACACACGTACACGATACGGATATACACACCAAAACGCGCGATGCATAAATTTATTATTCCTTTTCTTGTTTCTTGTTTAACGTGTATCATAAAAATGGTATCTCTATTTATTTGTGGTAGAAGTACAACATATAATGGATTCTTAATGTTAAAGATCTGAAAGATTGAACAAAATAGGCAAAGGTTTGTCTGATTAAAGAAGAAAACAGAGATTTGGGTGTGATCCAATGATAAATTGAGCTAACTATGGAAGAAATAATATTATTATAATGAAGGTCCCGGATAGTCGGAGTTAAGGTGGTGGTGGTATGGTCGGTAATGGGTGAGAGCACTGCTATGATACACTGCCAACTAGAGTTGCAATGACACTCGTGCTTATTTATGTTTTCCCGTTAATGGCTTAGTTGAAGTTTATGGTCGAAACAATCTGAAGTGCACAGTCATTCATAGTACCTACAAATCGAGTATTCTAAGGTCGTCTCCCACAAGAACTAAGATACTCGTTACTGAATTAATCCTATTTACTTGAATGAAAGTGAAAATAAACTTAAAAGATGATTGGATTTGGGTAAGACAATAAATTGTGAATACTGGAAATAACAAACAAGGATAACTTGATGATTTAAACTTAGGGCTTTGGGGTTCACCAATTCAAGAGATTGATCAATAAATTATAAATTTGATTGAATGACATGTTATAATAACAATTGCACAACTTTACTCATATTCTCTCTCAAGATATATAAGAATACCTAATTAGTTGATTACCATCTCTCAATGTGCAACCTAACTAGTCAAATTCATTAAGAACACGCAACCACAAGTTATCACACTAGTTTAGAATATCTATATCTCTAAATCTAATGTGTTTATTTTCCTAGTGCATAAATCATACTTCTCCTCTCAGTTCATCATATAATTCCTAAGACTGCATCTATGGTGATCAAGCATAGAGACAACAGTGAAATGCAAGAAAGATAAACATAACTCAAAAACTTTCATTCAACACCAATCAATTCATAAAATGCAAATCCATCCCCTAAATAGGCTACATCCCTCACCCTAAATGGGGTTTAGTTCCTGAACATGACAGCAGAATCCATACAAATAATGACAATCAACATCCAGGAAAAAGTAGAGAGAGAAGGTAGAGAGAACACAAAACAAGATTGCTCCCAATGCTTGAAGCAATCCTCAAAAACTCCTCCTTTGTCTCTTTTTGGGTGCCTCCTTATGTTCCAGCCTCGTTTTCAGTGTCCAACCCCCCATTTTAGGTCTTAAAATGAGTATTTATAGTGTTTTGGGCTCAAAGAAACCTAGTTTTTGCTAAACAGGAGAAAGCAGATCATCGTACTCCTTGGGCCGACAAAGTCCTTTAGGCAGACTTTATGTCTGTTGAGCGGACCTTTTCAAGTCTTTGGAGTGAAATTGGTTAGGCAATGTCCGTTAAGTAGACATTATGTCCGTTTAGCGGACCTTCTCGGGCCTCTGGAGTGGAATTGGCCAGGCAATGTCCATTAAGCGGACATACCCTGGGCCTCTATAAAAACGTGCAATATTGACCCTTTAGATGACAAAATCTCTCCTCAGAATCTTCACAAAAGTTGTAGAACTCGGAGTCCTCTTCGAAAGCATACTTGAATGACCTTAATCCAACATCCATAGTAAAAATTATACCTCAATCTATCCATTTGCACTTATTATAAAATAAAGTTGAAATGTGTGAGAAATAACCAAAGAAAGCTCTAAATTCACGTCGAGATAAGTCAAATGAGTTCCAATTTATCCCAAATTATATACGAATAATTTGACTTATCAAATTCTCCCACACATAAACTATTGCTTGTCCTTAAGCAAAAACTGAAGAAAACTAACTACTAAATCCTTAACCAAGTTATTGATTCCACTTTCGTAGGTTCACGGTGGCATTTAGCATATGTCATAAGCCTTTAAACCACTATGTGTCCATAATGGAGGAGTTATAGTCTCCTAACACTACAAGAAAATGGAGAAATAGCGACGGAAATCTACTGACAACAGCATAAATATTTCGTCGGAACAATTATTTACCGATGAAAACAGGCGTCAGAGAAACGACTGTCAGTAAATTTACTGACGGTTATTCTTTTCGGTAGGTAAATTCATATTCCCATTACCGAAGATTGTTTTACCGTCGGTAAATCGATAAATTTAAAAATTATTTACCGACAGTTATTTTTTTGAAAAATTATTTACCGACAGACTTGTGTCCGTCGGTAAATAACTAAAAACTATTTTTTTAAATCCACCGAACGACCCGCTAGAGGGAGTGTTTTTTTACTGCTTAAATCTTGAATGTTGGATGAATATGCATTGTTGACACAAGACACTGGGTCATCAACGGATTTTCGGCAAGGAAAGGAGGAGTATGTAAAAGTAAATAGTGAAGATCGAATGTGAAAACACAAAAGAACAAACCAAATAAATGCAAGCACAAGAAGAGAGAGAGAGAATATAGAAAATGTCTTGTTGTCGATGGAGGAACAAGGATGAAGAAGCGCTGGTGTTAAAAACTTGTTGAAGGAATCAAGAGGAGGAAGCATGTGATTGTTGTTGTGAGAAAATGCTTGTAGCCTTTGGTTGATTGGAGATATCTTCCATGTAATCTCATCCCACATATCATCCTGGCTCTGCTTTATCAGTTGTTCTTTTGAACCTAAACCCAAAACCAATTATCGAAGATAAATGGAAGGAAAAAATTAGATAGAAAGTTAACCATAGAAATTTGGGAGAAGATTGAACATTACCATTCCGGGGGAGAAAGATTGAAACTTGCAAACAGGGGGAGACTCATCTGCTGGAGTAAAGCTCGGAACATCAGCGGAATGTTGAAGAAGGGATTTAATGGAAGGGGGTAGAGAAAAAGATTAGATCTTTGAAACGCTACTACTGCTAACACAACACGAAGAAGAAGAAGATGATTGAGGTTGAGGAGTGTTAAGACAGTGGAAGAAAAGGGAATTTACTTCGGGTGAGGAGTGTTAAGACAGTGGAAGAAAAGGGAATTTACTTCGGGTGAGTTTAATGAAAATTTAACCACAGACTTTACCGACAGAATTTTCGTAGGTAAACTCAAAATTTTCAAATACCACCGACAATTCCCGCCCTATTTTCCAATTTATCGACGAAAATTTCTGTCGGTAAACTCAAAATTTTCAAATACCACCAACAATTCCCGCCTTATTTACCGACAAAAATTTTATACCGTCGTTAAAGTCCGCCGAGAATTTACCGACGAAAATTTTTCGTCAGTAAACTCAAACTTTTTTAATACCGACAACAATTCCCGCTTTATTTACCGACGAAAATCTTGTACCATCGCTAAAGTTTGTCGCAAATTTTGCTGGGATGATTTTTCTCCATATTTAGCGATGGATGTTAATACAATCGCTAAATGAGATTTTTCCTGTCAACTTTACCGACGGAAATAATGTTTCTGTTGGTAATTTGCAATGGTTTATGTTCTGTCGGTAATTTTTTGTCGCTAATTCCTGCTTTTCTTGTAGTGTGAGGGTTTACTTAAAATGAATGATACCCACAAACATTTCCTTTCCATCATTCCACACCTAATTATCATCATAGCTCAATCCAATAAGTTGAAAGCAGTATAGGTAAGAATTGAAACATAGACATAAAGCCACATAATACTTCATAAATTAGATCACAACTAAGCAACAAAAAGACATCATAATGCTTCAATTAATCAAAATCACATGCTATGAACGAAGTCTCTCATAAATCATTCACCTTCACGCAAGTGTTTAAGGGTTAGTCTCAATCATCTTCTCATGCATGTCTCTTACCATAAGCTTGCATCTTATCTATTTTTCCACTACTCCCATCTATGGTATATCTATGAATCAAAAAAGTCTTTGTTCCTTTGGTTGTAATGGGGCCAAGGGGTAAAGTAAGTTATGAAAGAAAGGATAAGGATTCAAGTATTCAATAATTAGTAGAGCAGAAACTACAAATATTACAATCATCATTGGCAAAATTTGCTGAAAAGGTGCCCAAACATCATAATACTATGAAACTCCACCAACTCTATTAACACAATTTCCATCATTCTTTCACCTTGAAAACTGAAGTAAACACGCTTTATTAATTATTATCATTTGTTTTGTTTTGTTTTGTTTTGTTTTTCTTTTTTAAATATTTTTTTGTAAGCATGCTCCTTCAATTACCATAAAAGACACCACCCACACTTCTTCCTTTGTATACCTATCAATAAGAAAATTGGATGTACAACGTTTATAGCTCTACTAACCATTGAACAAAGGTGAATTTGTTTTTTTTGGTTCAAGGTTTTTTAGGATAGGTTTACAATGAACAAGGCTCAAATACAATCACTAGGCACAAAGGGTTCACTAGGGGATTGATGTATAAAAAGGGTTTAATATTTGGCTCAAGCTCAATCTTAGTGCCTTTTATCACATTCATGAACATACCACAATATGATTATGTAACCTCAAAAAGATACAATGCAAGTTATAGAAGTAAACATACATAGAAGAGAAAATTATATCACTCACAAGAAAAATAGGATTGAGTGCAATCCTTTAGGCTTAAAATAGCTCACTCGGTGATATTTACTCATTCAATAGCATGCTCATCCAATCAATTTAACACTACATCATCCAATTGTGGCAAGGTATGTAATCAATTTAATCATATTATGCATCTTATTTAAGATCAATCTTATTCATAATGCAATTAACTCATTAAATTGGATTATAGCGATAATTAGAGCGTGAAAGATGTACTAGTATGCAAACATGCCTAATGAAAATATGCACAATTAGTTAATGCAAAACTTTTTTTATTGAAAATTGTAAGATAATTCAATGCAAAATAGTGCAAGCACGACCATCAATTTATCCTCCCCCACACTTAGAATCAACATTTTCCTCAATGTTAGGTAAGATAAAAAAATTTAATGCAATTAACGGAATGTAGAGTAAGGGTAGAGAAACCCCCTGAAATAGCCGATTGACCAAAATCTGCACCCTGTATTCATATCTCCCATCAAACTATACAAATTATGGAGATGGATCAAAATAATACTGAAGTTATTCTTACAATTTGCCAACAAAAAAATTCAAAGCTAGGGTGAGATTAAAAGTAAATTGCACAACTACATGCATGAGAGTTTAAATGCAAATGCAATCCTATGACCCTATGATATCATTGTCTCTGAGGAGGTAGTTGTTGCTCCATGAAGTTCCTCAACATATCTTCTATTCTGGATTATGAAGCCAAGAGATTGCCTACTTCCGCTCGAAGATCTCTAATTTTTGCTCAGACTTCTTGCATCTGAGCCAGAATATGATTATCCCCTGGAGCTGGTTTAGCTCTTAATTGCCGTGCAGCATGGGCATTCAGATTGTCCCTCTCCTGATGTGGATTAACCCACCAATTAGGACAATTTTTCTATATTCAAATTCCCTCATTTTATCGGCATTGATGACATCCACCTCAGTAGTATAAACCACTTCTTCATCTCTTTTGAGGACCTTGAGATGCCTAAACAACTGACTTAAGAATACTGGAAACACAAATCTCTTCGTCTCTGCCTTATGGTGCATCACTTGCCATATAGAAGTCATTATCATCTTGGCAGCAGCAATGCCCTAAAATTGATCATCTTGGAAAAACATTTTATCCAG
Organism: Erythroxylum subrotundum; assembly: GCA_027563845.1. Taxonomy (NCBI): domain Eukaryota; kingdom Viridiplantae; phylum Streptophyta; class Magnoliopsida; order Malpighiales; family Erythroxylaceae; genus Erythroxylum; species Erythroxylum subrotundum. The sequence goes on along the minus strand of JAOQMQ010000195.1, from coordinate 26,734,450 downwards.
AATGTATAAGTCTTCGTTATGGAGGTATCCTGAATCACTGGCTTTAGGCATCACATTGTGTGCCAATAGGAAAGCTACCAACCTAGGTCCGATGTCAAGATATTTGCAGTGCATAAAAAAGCACTGATTTGTAAATCGCTAAGTAGCTCTAATCCCAAGTCGAGACATAGCCTCGTCTTTATCCCATTAACTATCACTTGAACATTTTGCTCGTTCGTCGAAGGATGGGACATTGCCTCCCCTTGGCAACTCTAGATGTCCATTAATCAGCTCTTCTGTTATAACCGCTGCTCTCCCATTGACTCGTGAAGTGAGCACAGGTGGTTGTTGATAAGCTTTCGCACTGAGGTTAGCGTAAAATTGTTTGACCGCAGCTGGGTAGTGTACACCCTTGAGGCTCAACAGTTTGCCCCAATGAAATTTTTCTAAGTGTCCCCTCTCATTGTACGTTACATCAATACCCTCCTCTACTAAGACTTCGAGTACAAATTTGTTATTCTTTTTCTTGTTAAACCAAGCTTCACATTGTTCATTGATGAAGATGGCTTGCTCAGAAGCAGGTTCCTCTGCTTCTTCGACCAGATTTTTACCCCTAACAAATCGAGAGGATTGACCCGTATTCTTCCTCGCCACTTGCTTAAAGCACGACATTAAGTGATAGCCTCACAACCCGCTATAATTTCAACCAAATTGACCTCAATCCCACAAACCAAGCAGCAAATCTCAATCCAACAACTTCAACACAAACCAACTCCTTTCAAATTCAAACACAACCTAGTATCTCACTTCAATCTCAATCCCACAACTCCAACACAACCCAGCCTTTTCAAATTCAAACACAACCAATTATCTCACTTCAATCTCAATCCCACAATTCTAACACAACCCAGCCTAAAATCAATAACAACCACAATCATATAACTTTCAAGCATCAATTCACAATGTGACAATGTGCAAAACAAAATCATCAGTATGACGCACACATTGTAGTGCCACAGTGAGAGAACACTTACCCATACCAAATCGAAGTATAAACTGTGTATACTTCGCTCACAACCTCAAGAAGATCCCTCAAAATCGTCAAACATGAAGTATGTGGGCATTATCTTGGTGGAAGAGAGAGGGGCAGCTTGAGAAATAAGGGTTTGGTTGGAATGGAATGTTATGGGGATGGGGTCTGTGAAGGCGGAGAAAGGGAGAAGAACGAAGCAAAAGAATGGAGAATCTTGGGCTAGAAGATGGCTGGCGTGGACGAAGGAAGGAGAGAACGTAGGGGTGACGACGATAAGTTAGAGAGAAAGTGCGGGAAAAGGGAAGAGAACAGGGTATTTTAATTTTGAATACAAGCAATGTCCATTAAGCGGACCTTTTCGGGTCTCTTTGGTTGTTATGAAGCTGTAGGTCCGTTAAGTGGACATAATGTCTGCTAAATGGACCTTCTTGAATTTTTCTGTATTATGTTGAGTCTGTGAGTCCATTAAACAGACTTCATGTCCGTTAAACGGACTCTCTTGGTGAATCTAAGGTTTTCTCACCTTGTTCGCTCTTTTGTCCCTTTTACCCACTCAATAATATCATAAGACTATATGCATGATGTATGAGTGTCAATAATGAAGAGATTAAAGAAAACAAAGTATCAGTGCCAATAATGGATTATGCAACAAAATCAGTGGGCAGCCTAAAACCCCTCTCACCAAAAGAGTTCCATCCCTAAACAATTCAGCTCTATTCACGAAATCTTGCAATGTAAAAGATTGATGTGAAAGATTGAAAGTACTTTCCAAAATTATTCAGTAACAGAAGGTAATACTGAAGATCAAGGTAAAAGGATAAAATCAAGGTAATTTTCTTCTTCTTCTTCTCTCCAGTGATAATAGTATTATTCAGTGGAAATTAAGCGTTTCTTTGTTTTCTGGCACTTGGAAGATTAGTTAAAAGCAACAAGGACTTGACAAAGTTGCATATATAACTGGGATTCCTCATATTCAATTTATACACCTTGAGGAAAAAGAATGGATGTAATCATAATCTTGTTTTTAAGTTAATACAAAGAGCAAAAGGCCTCAACTTTGTAAATCATATCCATTGGAGAGCTTCATCGTTCTCTATTGTCAAAGCAGCAAAAGTTTAACTGATTGGGGATGCTCTATTCGTTTGACTTAGCATTTGATGTAGTGTCCACTGCAGAGTCACCGTTGCTGTTTATCAGGTTACTGAAGCGGCCATTGAATTCCACTCCATATATATGGCCCATTTTAACACGTTTGGTCTCCAGGTATCTCTTGTTTTCCGTGGTGATCGGTGTTACTAGAGGAACTCTACCTGCAACTGTCAAACCATAACCCTTCAAGCCAATATACTTTGCTGGATTATTCGTCATAAGCTTCATTGTCCGCACACCCAGATCGCGTAAAATCTGCTCCAACAGATTTAGCTTCAGAAACATTTTAACGGTGGAAAATAATCACAGTAATACTAACAAGTGAGATTTGGGTGTGAAAAGGATGGAAGTTATTGTTATTATCTTATGAAACAATTCCAACAGACAATTTCCGTAGAAGATTGTTAAAACATCAACTAGGAATACCTGTGCACCAATGCCATATTCTCGTGAATCAACAGGAAGTCCCAGTTCCTCGTTTGCTTCCACTGTATCTCGACCAGCATCCTGCAGATTGTAAGCACGAAGCTTATGACCCAAACCAATGCCTCTTCCTTCATGGCCGCGGAGGTATACTAGTACACCTCTGCCAGCAGCCTCAATCTGCTGCATTGCAAGTGCTAGTTGTTTCCCACAATCACATCTGGCAGATGCAAATATGTCTCCTGTGAGGCATTCCGAATGCACCCGCACAAGAACATTCTCTCCATCTCCAATCTCACCCTTTGGGTAGCAAAATTACTTGTAAGCAAGTAGCTTTTAAACAAAATAACACAAGCATCATGTATGTTGTAACACAAGCAAGCAGGATATAATCAATGTTATCACTCTCCACAGTTGCTGGAACTCCGGTTTGTGTGAATTCGCATATATCCAGAAATAGGTGCTCATGCCTAAATGACTAGCTTCGGGAAAACCAAGTGGTGTTTCACTCATTTGAATATGAAAAGACCTAGAGTTAGATCCCCTCTAGAAGTCATCTCCTTCAACCATCTCCCTTGATTTAAAATCCTCATATTTAACTAGTTTTTGACTAAAGAAGAAAACAATACTTTAATGTATGAGTATTTCACAAAAGAATCAAACAAGATAACAGCAGATTTTATGTATGGTCAAGATCTCTCCTCCACGTCAAGTTTACCTCTCTCACTTACATATATTCTGCAACTGTGATATATAGGAAATTCAATTAATCATATGGTCTATTCTGCAACTGTGATATATATGCAATTCAATTGATCATATGGTCTAGCTTTCGGGCTGGAAATAACACAATTTCCGTAAACTTATAATAAATAGGAAACCTGCTGTCTACTAGCTGGAACTTGATCACAGATAAGACTGAAGTAAATAAGCAGAAAAGTAAAGAATCAATAGATCATTGCCGAAAGTTGCAAATACTGCTCACCTTAACCATGGCAATATGCTCTATACCATCTAAGACTGATCTATAACAGTAAGCTGTGAATGGTCCCCACATTGTCGGTAACCGAGCAGCAGATGATTGATCTACCAATTTATCTCTCTTCCTCCTATACCTGTGAATTGTAATCCACATAGACATCATAAATGATACCATCAGGCTACCCTTCCCATGAGGATTATACATACAGAAAGACAATTCATTTCCACATATGGATTCAGCACATCAAACTCTACAAAATGATGATAATCAAAAGAAGCTCAAACCTATACCTGGAAACCATTTAAAATGCATCAATAGAAGATAGCATTCAAACCAAGAACATCATGTAGAAGCAAAATAAGACATTGGCCCACAATAATTCCACACTCTTAATTAACTTCTACTCTCAAATGACTACCTTAAATGTTACAGACCAATATTAGTGAGCAATATAACTGTGTATCAGTAAACAAAAAATGCAAATGACAGCTAAAAACAACAATACAATTTGATCTTCATAACTGCTATATTGTATGTTCTAACTTGATCGACACATAAGCAGAAAATTCAAAATAGTAACTAAATAGCTTCAGTTTATTCAAAGGCATCAATGTTTGCTTTTCAACAGAAAAATTTGTTTCCTTTTCAAAAGAAAAAGTCATCCATTTAGTTGCATATGATGGACCAACCCATGATTAAGTTCCAAATGTATAGTGCTTCCTTCCAAGATGAGTGCAAAGCAAATAATCTAAAAGAAGGAAAAGATAACCTACCTAATTAGATCAGCAATTGAAATAATTTTCAGATTCTCCTGCAGTGCAAATTCACGAAGTCTTGGTAATCTAGCCATGGAGCCATCATCATCTACAACCTCGCACAGAACTGCAACAGGATCAAGTCCAGCTAAAGCAGCAAGATCAACTGAAGCCTCTGTATGCCCAGCTCTTTTTAAGACACCACCCTCCCGGTACCTCAGTGGAAAAATATGGCCCGGACGATTGAAATCATCAGGTCTTGAATCTTTGGAAGCAAGAGCTAACACTGTTGTTGCCCTGTCATGAGCAGAAACCCCTGTGGTTGTACCATGTTTGGCGTCCTACAAAAGCAGATGCAGGGAAAAACAGAACTTACTAACTGCCACATAGATTAACAGTATGGCATAAGATGGTTAAATATCCCAGTCATGCTGCCAGGCATCCATACTTAAGGCCTATTCTATTTCACGAAAGGTGTACAGAGAGCTTTTCAAAGACCTTTTTTGCAGTTCTAATATAAGAGTGGAATTAATTCCTCCATCTAATATAAAAATATTTCTCCACTTGGGGATATTTTTTTGCTTCCCATGATGAGAAGCCGAAGGTGTAAAACATATGTATCGTATGAGTATAACCATTTCTGAATAAGGACAACAGGGTGAAGAAAAACAGAACTTCCCTGAAAAGGAAGTTTAAACTTCTCAAAGGGACTCAATCATCCTACTGTACGATTGTCAGTGCTCCAAATAATTTCATACTCTCCATGACTTGAACAATTTGTTGCTCTTTACAAGCTTTACTTTGTTAAGAAACTCATTTGCCAAATATTAACGCAATATGGAGAAAACATCAACACTACATTTGTTTTTACTCAAAGGAAGATTCTTATTGCTTTCAGTAAGAAGCTATCCATGCAAACATCATTATTAGCATAATATAAATTTTTTCCAGATATGAGTAAAGTCAGAAAAACACACACCACTGTAACTGTGAATGCAGTACGAAGCTTTTCATCATTTTCGTTTTGGGAAACCATCAAAGGGAGTTGCAGCCTGTCTAAATCTTCTCCTTTCATGCTCACACAAACTATTCCGGTACCATGCTTCACAATGAAAGCCATCGCTTCAGGTGTTGCCAACTCTGCCGCCATGATAAGATCTCCTTCATTTTCTCTGTCCTCATCATCTACAACAAGCACAATCTGCAACAGTAGATCCTAGTCAAATAACTGGAAGAAAAACTCTAGTTTAATAAAGAACTTGTGAAAAATGAAGTTAAAGAAATGGTACTGAATAATTCAATATCTACATAAAGTTGGGCAAACTCATACGATAATTACCTTGCCTTGGCGAATGTCTTCAATGGCCTCAGGTATGGAAGAAAAACCTGCTGTGGGGCGATCCAGATCGAATTCATCATTCTTAATGGGGAAAACATCCCTAATGAGGGTGGTATCAACTGACAGAGTTCCAAGTGCTGTTGCATCACGATGTACCTCCATGCTGACTGAACCAGAATTAATTGCAGCACGTTTTGCAGAAACATTGTTGCCATTAATATTGGACTGTAGCGTACCTTCATCAGATATTAGTGCTGCTTGAGTTTTGCCAACAGCCTTGATGCCCAAATGGGTTTTACAATCATTAAGTCGGATCAAGGTGAAATCAGACGTGTATCCGTTTACAGAGAAGGCATTCATTGGATGTAATCCATTGAATAACTTGAAGTTTCTGCCAAATGCCACAGACGAATGCAGGTCAACACATATCCCATACCACTATGAATAAAAGATTTGATTGGTAGAGAAAGAACAACGGCAACATAACCAAAAAAATAAAGTGTGACTTTATGAATCCAAGCCAGGAACAATTCACAAGGTTTATACCTCTCAAGAAAATGTTAATTATGTGAACAATCATATCTGCATTACAAACGACTTATGAGGACATCTCAAGCAAGAGTGATGTTCAGAGCTTTCAACTGAACCTAAGATAAGCATTTCCAATTCGGTATATTTTCGGTATCTAATTTCAAGACATCAGAATGGCTGGTAATAAAATTTTGATTCTTTTGAGTAAGCTTGGGCGTTTCCAACCTAACAGAAGAGTGCTCATTTGCTAACCAATATTTAAAAGGCTTCCACTTAATTCATTGTCTTCCGATATAACCAACTCCATAAAAACACCTTAATCAATTTAAAGTATCGGGAAGGAAAACATCCCATCTTTGACACACCAGATAATGAACCGCAAGGGTCAACTAATCTATCAAGGACAAAACTTGATCACCAAGAATAAAAAGGAAAAGTAAGCTCTTCGAGACAAGGACTAAAAGAACAAACTGAATAACCCTCATTAACTAAAATGTTCAAAGCAAGAAAAGTCAAGCAAAAGCGAAACGATCATCTATTAAAAAGCTGATTACTAAAGGTACAAAAAGAATGGAACTTTCGAACCCAAAACAGCTAAACATTGAAACCCAAATGGAAATAAACAAACTGAGTACTCACTGAGGGCATGAAACAGATTTTCTCGGAGTGGTTGTTGAAGGGCATGAAGAGAAGTTGATGGATGCCATTGCTTGTTTTGGCTTCTCTCCTCTAAAAAGGTAACGATATTTCTGAATTATAATGCCAAAGAGGTCTCATTCACGCGTATTTATAACGGCTGACGATGTATGAAGAAGAAGAGTAGTGGGCACTGGGCAGCGTTGAATAGGAAAAAAGATGGTAGGAAACTGACGAAGAAACGACGAACTTGTCCACAGAGAAGGGTCTTACACGCGGGTGACAAATTAGGCATGCGACCAACCATGTTACTAGTCATGATCTCCTCGCAGGTCAGGGTCTCGTGTTTGGAGAAAATCTGCATTTAATAAGGGCAACTTGCCGAGCTGTCCGCTTACAACCATTTCCCATTTTTGTGCATTTCTTTAATTTCGTTTGGTTAGCGTCTTTAATACGCAAAAACGGGACAAGATAGAGCAGAATAAGATAGAACAAAATAAAAATTAGAGACAGTAAAATGATTGGTTGCGGTGGACAGAACAGAGATAATTGTCTTCATCCTGAGGATAAAAATATGTTTGGTCGCAAGGGACAGAACAAAAAATAGTGTTAATAACATAAATATTCCTGTAGTATAATAAAAAGAGTAGATGTAATTCAATGATTATTTTATAATTGTATCAATATTTATTTTACAATATTTAATTATGTTATTATTAACTTGTAACTTTAATAAAATTTCAGTCGTGTCATTATTAATATTAATATTGCGTACATTTGTTCATGTCCTTTTCTTAATTTTTATTCCTCAGAAATACGAAAGTACTAAAATTGACATAGGTTGTAGGCTTCTTCCATCAGAAACACTATAATTAAAGTTTAGGGTTCGATTCATAAGTATAGGTTTAAGAACTGCACACATGATTATGTGATTTTAATATTGTTTCCACTTGATTACTTATGATTCTGTAAGCTTTCAAATGATCGATAATTTATGGGCAGAGGCAGTTGAAAACTTGAAATACTTGAGAGCTTTCTTGCCAGCATTTATATCTAACGTTTTCTATGGGTACAGACAATGGAATGTGACCAAAATGTGGGCAATTGTACTCCAATATCTGATTACAATTGCGTGCACGGAGGGAAAGATAACTGTCGGAAAATTTGTTGGATTCAGACAAGTATGTTCGGAGGTAAATGAATTTTTTACATTTTCTACCTTTCTAATAGTTTTATTTTAATAATTTTTATTATTAAAAATTAATTTGTTATTAATTAGTTAGTTAAATTAATAAATTTTTATAAACTAAAATAAATCAATTAATTTTTATAAATATACCCGCACCGTTTATGGAAACCTGCTTTTGTTATTTATTACAGTATTTCTAGAAAGTGGTCAGATATGCAAAATAGTTTTAAATATAATTATCTATACTTTAAGCTTAATTGATACATTCCTTGTAATTTGATATTTTATTATGGTTCTGCCGGATTCTGGCTGAACTGTACGTTGCCGTTTGGATCCATGAGCCGACTGTCCTGGTAGTGATTTCGGT
>JAOQMQ010000195.1:26651995-26667692 GCA_027563845.1 Erythroxylum subrotundum | reverse complement strand
TTAATTTTATTATTCTTAGTCTTATTATTACTGTTATTAATTTTCTACTTATTATTATTATTGTTATTATTTTATTAATTATATTTTATTTTGGTTATTATTATTAAATTCCTTAGTATTATTATTAATTTTTTTTCTTCTTCTTCCTAATTTTAATATTATTAATATTATTGTTATTATAAAATTACTTATTATTATTAATTTTTTTCTTATCATATAACTTTTCAACATTTTGCAGTAGTTAAATTTTCCTAGTTCGACTCATGTTAGCATTCATTATATAGTCACAATTGCAATATAAAATAACAATGTAACGATATTGAAAATAAATATAACATAGGACTTTAAATTGCTAAACAGTTATTTAGTTGAATAAAAATTAAATTTCAGCCCTATTTTAAATAACTAGACAAAATATTTAAACTTCTAATATAACTTTTAATGTGTGGCAAGAAACCTCCTCACTACTATGCAAGCCATGCTCATATTGCTATTTCATTTCTTCAAAAATATCTTCAACAGTTATGCATCATTTCCAGTTGCACGATCTTCTCTATAGATCCCAATCAATTCATTATAGAAAGGAAATCTCTTCCTTTGAAATTGAGCAGCATTTTTGTGAATATGACAAGATGAAAAAAAAACATCAATAATCTATATAAATGACAAAAAAGTAGTTAAAGAAAATACTTAAAACAAGTTAAAAGTTTAATACTTACATTTAAGTAAGTCACCACTGTACATGACTAGCATTTAAAACAAGTTAAAAGTTCAATACTTACACTTAAGTAAGTCACCACCGTACATGACTAGCATTTAAAGCAAGTTAAAAGTTCAATAGTTACACTTAAGTAAGTCACCACCGTGCATGACTAGCATTTAAGTTTAATGCTAAGCACATGGGTTATTTAATTAGTCACCTCTGTGCATTGGCTAGTCACGATAAGTCACCTCGTGCGTGGCCAGTGACTTAACTAGTCACCCCATGCAAATTCATGAACACTAAAATAAAACAAAGGATTTAAAGTATGCTTAAAGTAAATAAAGTTCTGTAACTCACATGTTTTCTTTTTACAGTTTAACATAAACATAATTGTTATACTAAAGCATTTTAAGAATTTTTTATTACTTATTTCAGTTGCTAATAACACCATTTATTATAGTGATTTACATCACAACAGTTACTTATGTGTTCATCGAAATATTAAAATATATAATATTTATATCCTTATAATTTTTTTAAAAGTCATATCTTCGTAAGTCATTTTACACATAAACAATTAATACTAAACAACTAATTTTACCAAACATCTCTAACAAATTACTAATACAATCTACTAGTCAAACTAACTGATGTAATCAACTATCATTTATCAGTTAAATGTAATCAATTGATTGTCTAACAGGAGCTAAATTTAATCGGCAGCTAGACATCCGCTGATGATTTGATCTTAGAATTGGTGGGGTTACTCCAAGACTCAACTCTGTCACCTCCACCACCACCATCGAAGAAAAGGGACAAAGCACTTCAACGCTTCGACTTTCGGCCAGATATAGACAATGAGATGGGCCATAAAACGGTCGGAGTCGTACCCTCTTGCCGATAATGATTTCTGCTCGTTTCAGTGAATCATTTTGAAGGACCCTACAGCTCACTTGTTTCTTCTTAGCGGCTAGGGATTCGTTGAACTTTTCAGATTATATTACACCAGTAGTTCACCCTTTATGTTCAGCTTATGCCAGATAGTTTCAAATCAGTACTCATTGGCAGTAAAGTGGATAAATACCAAAACTTGGCTGCACCCTTGACGCCATACAACTCACACGTGATCAAGTAGCCTGTATCAGCCAAATCCTCTGAAACTGTACGCTCGCAAAACATCCAACACCTTTTTTAGAAAAAGGAGACTACCAAAATCTTGGAATTGATGTAGTGATTCTTTTGCTTGCTTGCGATACACTCATATGAATCTCTTTTTGTTATTTATATTTTACAGCCATATCTTATCATCTTCCTATAATCCTATATCTTTAACGTGATGCAATCGCAATTATCATGGGAGTCAACAATCGATGTTCATTCATCCTCCCTAACTCAAGAAACGGGGTAAGTGTTTCGAAAGATCCTATATACAGAGATGGAAAGGAAGATATTAGCAAGAATTTTTATGGAAATTTGAACATACAAGCATGCTTATCCCGTGTGTGATTTAAGAAGGAAACATCATGTGCTAGTTGTTTTCAATCGAGGATTGCGGTGACTGGTTATGGATTAACCTCATTCTCTGTGTAACAAGAGGAGTTGATTGCTGTGATGATGTTTGAGTCCAAACTTGGAATTAAGCTCTATGAATGTATAAAATTTGAGCATATGGGTTGGGCTAAACACAACACAACATCGACTTCTCATGAGAGCCTTTTGTGTTGAAGGACATCACTTTGAATCCAAGAATGAAGATGCCGATAACAATGGTACCGCCTGGCCACTCTTTTAAGCTACTCCAACTGGACCCTTAAGTGAAAATTGTGGGAAGACAAGTTCCAACTTAAAGAGTTGTTTGATTCTACTTTCTGTAGTAGTTTTTATTTTAAAATTTTTAATTTCTGTTTTTAATTTTTATATTTCTTTCAAATAAAAAATTCTGTTTGATTATTGATGTTGACGTAGCTATATTTTTATTACCTAATAATAATTACATGTTCGGCAAATTTTAAAGATAAATTAATTTTAATTAAATAAATTGATGTTAATCTCTTATGTAATATTTATTAATAAATTATTATATTTTATTAAAATAAATAATTTAAAAATTAGCATTTTATTTATAAATTAATATTGATTTTAAATATATTTTAATTATTATATAAAATTTTATTTGAAATATATATATTTTGAAGATATTTAAATTTAATTATATTTATCTAATTTGATTACCCAAATTAAATAAATTTATTAAGAAAAATTAAATTATTCATAATCCATATTAATAAATAATTTTTAGATAAATATATAATATTATGAAATTATTTATAGTTCTTATTAATAATTAATATATTACATAATTAAGTAATATATATTTAGTTGATAGTAAATCAGATTGTGAAAAAAAAAAACAGAAAACCCCGTTCGCGTCATGATGAAGAAGCTCTTGGATGGCCACTGGAGGAGTTCGGAGAAGGTGCAGTCCGGGGGATAAAACAATTGCGCAAACCGCCAGCCTATCGGCACATTGTTTGCCCACATGTCTTGCCCTCACGCAAAACATGTTGAAGCTGGACCTTCTAGTCCCGTTGTAAAAGCCCACGAACATCTGCAACCACACAAACAACCTCAGCGAGTACCTATTGGGAAGAAGAAAAGATGTTAATTACCTCTAAAGAGTCGACTTCACCCAGGTCCCAAGCCAACTCAAGGCCTGAGCGAAGCCCGTGGAGTTCTGCTGCTAAGGGGGTACAACGCCCGAGGCGCTGTTGGAATCCCCGCACCAATTACCCTGCCAGTCTCGAAGTAAATCACCAGCCGAGGCCCGCATGGTGCCGGATTTGACGGCACCATCCGAGTTGAGCTTGACCCAGCCCGCCAGGGATTTAGTCCATCCCACGGCCCGGCCGACGAACTGGAGGTGGTTCGGGAATACACGATTCGCCAGCAGCCGAACCCGATCGATCCACGCCACATAGTCGAGGACTGTTCGGTGCCCCTCAGTCGGCCAAACAAATCCCGTCTCGAAGAGGCATTTGTTCCGCCAGGCCCACAGGAATGTGCAATGCGTTTTGTTTTATTTTATTTTTTTTAGAGGTACCTTGGCGATCAATCAATTCCAAGGCAAAGGTTTAAACTTGGAAACCAAGTATGAATGACAAGGTATCAGCCCCACCGGCGAGAGGGCAGGCAGTCACTTGCCTAAATCCACTCACGTAAAGAATAAAATAAACCTATTTTAATTTTTATATAAAAAAAAATAAGACTTATTTTTTCTTTGCAAAAATTCATTTTTGATTCGAGCCTATAAAATATTAGAAACGAAGCCGCAAGGTATTGCATCTTGATGCCTTCTCTGAGCTGCTCTTTTTCCCCCATATATATTCTTGTCAGGCCACTCTTCAAGTTTTCTGGCTGTCAACCCAACCCTACATTTTCCTTCAAGTGTTACCATAAACTACATTTACATAGCACGTGATAACAGGAGACAAACCCTGTTCCTATACTTTTGATTTGGATCGTTGCATGTACGTGTTGAGTTGTGTGGAGCTGAATCCTCATGTCTAAGCCAAAGGAAAGCTGTAAGGAAATATTGATATCAAGAGGTAGTGGTGCAGAAGTTGAAGATTCTTCCATCTCTAAGGATTTCAAGTTCACCAAAGGAAAACCAACTAAAATTATACTCCCGCCAATTGAGTCACATTGGCTTCTCCCTCCTCCACAAGAGACCAAAACTTCCTTATCTAAATCTACTTCAGGCATCAAATCAACTCTGGCGTATGCACCGTTAATGATTCGGGACTCCTTAAAGAAACTTGGAAGGAGCAAAAGTATGCAGATAGTCCTGGAAGGAGCTCATGATCCAAAAGATGAACAACTCATAGATTGTTTCCGTGAATTTCTCTTTGTTGAGGGTATCTTACCGGGGAAGAACACCGACTATCATACCCTTCTAAGGTAAGTTCAATGGCAACAGTAATTTACTATTTATAACTCAGATATCTTAATGCAAGTGCTTCTAATGTTTTACAATGCCAGATTCCTGCGAATGAGGGACTTCGATCTGCCAAAAGCTAAGGAAATGTTTGTAAACTATCTTAAGTGGCGTGAGGATTACAGGGTCGACGCAATTCCACAGGTTACTCCAATCTATTGCTTGCCAATGCATGACCTAAGAAGAGGAATGGTCTGAAGTTTATCATTCTGTTTTTTCTTTTTAAATTTATGAGCAGGAATTCAAGTTTGAGGAGTTTGCAGAAGTCAACAAATGCTATCCTCATGGATATCATGGACTCGATAGACATGGAAGGCCGATATATATAGAAAGGATTGGAATGCTCGATCTTGATGCGCTGCTCCAATCAACTACCATTGAAAGATATGTTAGGTACCATGTTTCAGAAAAAGAGAAGACATTGAAATTGAGATTTCCTGCATGTTCAATTGCAGCTAAGAGGCATATAGCTTCCATAACAAGCATTTTGGACGTTAAGGGAGTGGTGAGAGCGCGTACCCCTGATATTGCAAGCTGAAGCTAACTGAGTTCAAACCTGTTTAGCGAACTTCTTTGAGTTAAATATAATCGCAGGTTTTGTAAATTTAGGTCCTGATCGTTGTGATCTTGACTTTGGTTAGGGTATGTCAAATTTCTCAAAACCTGCAAGATATCTCTTCATGGAAATTCAGAAGATAGACAGCAATTACTATCCAGAGGTAGTGAAAGCCATTTTTTCATGGATGCAGATCTTCCAATCCAACTACAGTACTTGAATTCGGAATAACTTGTATGACAGGGCTTCTAGTACGAAAAAAGTTATTTTTTATTTTAAGAAAAGTTTTAACTGACTTGGTAACCAATTGGTAGAATATGATTGAGCGCCACTTGCAGACAAACTTTTTATTCATGTTGTCTCGATGTAGATCAAGAATGAGAAAACATTTGAGACAAAGCCCACACTTCTTTCACTATTTATTTATTTATCTTAAACTTAAAAAGGATAGTCATGCTAAGGATAAGCACTTTAGTTCTTTCGATTATGCTGACAGTATGTAATTGAAATTCAACAGACTCTACATAAGCTCTTTATAGTTAATGCTGGATCCGGGTTCAGGATGCTATGGAAAGCACTCAGGGCCTTTCTTGATGCACGTACATTAGCAAAGATTCAGGTGACTTTCACATTTTATTAATCACAGCTTCGTTGCTTTGGTTAAACGTTAAAGTTCTGTTTCAGGTGCTGGGGAACAACTACGTTAGCAACCTCCTTGAAATTATTGATCCAAGGTGGCAGGTTTATGTGTATGATAAATATTTGTGCGTTCTGTAATGGCTAATGAAATGCCACAACATAGCCTTTATATGTCATAGCACTCATTAATGCTATAACGGTACAGTAATTTGCCAACTTTTCTGGGTGGGAATTGCACTTGCTCTGACTATGGAGGTTGTCTTTTTAGCGACAAAGGTCCTTGGAACGACCCAGAAATTGTAGAAATTATTGAGGTTATCTTCTTCAATGAACTCAAGGATTTCTTTGACATTTTCACTTCAGTTAGCTTCTCATTTTTCGTATATCATGAACAAACTTCATAAAAATATTTCGTATCTTGATTGCAGGCAGTTTCTGCAACAGAAGATGTGTTCGATACTGGAGAAATTTCTGACGAGGCTCAGGTAAGCAACACAGACTTTACTGACCTTCCTAGAAATACAGCTACAGTGTTTAGCAATTTCTCCATCGCCGTCCTTTCGGCCAATACATGTTGCAGCCTTTGTTTAACGAATTCCCGTGATGGGCAACGCAGCTTAATGGCCAAAATGGAGGTGTCCGTGACAGAACTGGTGGCAAGCTGGAGAGACAGAAGATTCAGGCATTGAAAGCTGCACTTGAAGATACCAACAAGGTAGGTCATATTTGATCATGTTTGGATTCTAAGTTAAGCTTATATCATATATGATGGTGTCTGATTGTGATGTAGAAAGTTCAAGCATTGGAAACAGTTCTTGAGGACACCAAGAGGGTGAGTTGAGAACTTCTTTATGGTTATGTTGGTCAACTCCTGTCGTTGTAAGGATTCCCTTCTCTTGCAGATGATTAAAGAGCTCGCACAACACTTAGCAGCGCTCAAAATTTAGATGAATGTATGCATGACTGGCTGAGAAATCATAGTTGAGTTGTTCCATGTCCTTATCATGGCCGCATTTAGCTCGTTTGGATCTCTGTCGAACTATTAAAGCAGCCAATTCCCTTTTAACTTTTTTTTTTCTTGAAAATGGAAAAGTCGATTCTGTTTATACACTAATTTAGTTGTTACATGGCTCAGTTCATATATATATATAGGTATCATCACTTCCTTGTCCATTCAACATAAATTCATATAAATCTATTATCAAGATATAATTTGGAAACCTACAACAAAATAACGAATTGAAATAAGTTTTGGAGACCAAATCATTGTATATCATTGCAGATGCACATGCACATAGCTGTCTTGTTCAGAATTCTCAAGCCTTAAATGCTTTCGATTGTCACCTAATAGGTTGGTGCCAATTGCCAACCAGTTAGTACAATAAAGATGCAAGTAATATCAAAATTTCTACTCTTAATTTTATATATGTTTGGGCCAATTAGAATGTTAGCTCAAAATTTACGACGAAAGATAACTGTATAATATTTTAAAATTTAAATTGAATATATTTCTTTATATAGACAACGATATAATTCTTAAAAGAAAATAAAATAATGAAATAATTGCTTTCTTTTATATAGGGATGATAATTTTGGCTTCCTCGACCTAGCCCGGCTCGGCTCAATTTTGGTCTGGGTTGATTGGGCCACAGATCAAAAGTAGTCAGTCCAATCGGGCCACGAGCTCGGTTGAGCTCAGCTTATGGCCCAACCATAATTTCAAAAATGACGTCATTTTGTAAAAACGATGACGTTTTTTAAAAAATAAACTTGCCTCTTTAGAAATGATTTCATGACGTCATTTTGTAAAAAACGATGACGTTTTTTAAAAAATAAACTTGCCTCTTTAGAAATGATTCCATGACATCTGGAATGATCATACTAATTCGAATAATCAATTCCAGAAACTTTGACAAAATGTTCTTATTAACGACTAAATATCAAAGATTTCAGCATAGATGATTTCAAAGATTAAGCAACGGCTAGTTGAAGAAATAGTCTACTTAAAGAATAGTCACTACATTTACGAACAGCACATGATACTTGTGAAATATCTTAGAGCATCAATATTCTTGAAAGTTATATCAAACTCTTTATGCTTTAGAAAGTGATATCACTATATTAAAAGAGACTGTTAAATTCTTCATACATTTATTGTTGAAAACTTGTAGAGACTAGCAAAATACTACTAGTGTGGAATGTTGAAGAACCTTAAAAACTATACACTTGTGAGCTTGAAGAGGCTCATTAAATTACTACTAGATTTTTATAGTAAAATACTCAAGTTAGATACTTGGGGACTTGACGTAGGCTTCATTATAAGCCGAACTAGTATAAACCTACTGTACCGTTTTCTTTCTCTTCCTTACTTTTAAATTTTTTCATCATAAGTTTTCAAGAGGCTCCTTCAGCTTTTCAATAGGCTCCTTCTATTTTTATATCGCATGAGGTTTCTTTCAAAAGTTAGCAGGTTCTTATCGATTAAACAGGCTCCTTTCTTTTTAAGCGCTAGCAGGCTTCTATTGATTAAAAAGGTTACTATCATTTTGAGCGTTAGCAGGCTTCTTTTGATTAATTGGCTCCTTTTTATTTGAGCATTAACAGGATCCTTTTGAAAAGTTTATAGGACCCTTCTATTTATAAATTTATTTTGTTTAAGTAGGATCTTATTGATTTGAAAGTATCTTGAATTTTTTACACATAATGCACCCCCTCTTGCGTGTGTTTGCTTTATCATTTAGTATTAGAGCAAGGTTTCATATTTATTGTATTTTACAGCATGTAATAGATGATGGCAAACAATTTGAGAAGCCTTGAAGGACAACCTATTTCAAAGTCTTCTTACTTCAGTGGAAACAACTATCCATATTGGAAAGAGAGAATGACAATCTATCTCCAATCTGTAGTTATTGAAATCTGGCAAGCCATCAGAGTTGGAGCTACACTTCCCGCTACAGAAAACATAGAAGTATGGTATGATGCTGACAGGAGAAATACACAGCTAAACGCTAAAGCAAAACATCATCTAATCTGTGCACTATCTCTAGAAGAAAATGAGGAGATATCCTCCTGCTCTACAATAAAGGAAATATGGAATAAACTACAAGTCAACTTTGAAGTAACGAATGAGGTAAAGAAATATAGAATAAGCCTTTTAGTGCATCAATACAAAACTATTGGCATGAAACAGGGAGAAACCACAGATGAATTCTTCGAGCGGTTCAACAACATCATCACGATCTTGAAGAACTTTGGAAAGATATATCCCAATGACGAGTTCATAACGAAGATTCTAAAATCACTATAAAAGGAATGGAGACCAAAAGTGACAGCTTTATAAATTGCAAAAGACCTAGACACTATCTCACTTGACTGGCTACGAGAAAATTTGGTGATCCATGAAATCGAGCTTTGGTGAGATGAAGGATCCTCCTACGGAAAAGGAATGGCACTAAAAGTAACTGGTGAATTAAACGGTGATGAAAGTGACACTGAGTTGCAAATAGACGGAGACGAAGAGTTCAACTTTATGGTCAGAAAATGTGTCCGCTTCTATAAAATGAAGTTGATGAAGAAAAGAGAAGAAAACATGAAAGCTGGGAACAAACAGGTTCCTATCAGAAGGCAGCAGTAGCAATAACAATACATAAAATAATTAAATCATATGCTATTACTACAAAAAGCCTGGACACACAAGACCTGAATGTCCTTTTCTTCAAAAGGACAAGTCAGAGAACGGAAAATCCAAAAAGCAAGCGATGAATGTAGCCTGGTCAAATGAGAATTCTGAAAACTTTGAAGAAGAAGAGCCAAAAGAAGTCAGCAATGTTTGCTTCATGGCTAAATCAGGAGACGACGAGGTATATTATTATGACTCTGATATTAAAGTTGATGAATTGAAAAACGCATATCATGAATTATATTATCAGTACAAAAAGTTGATAGTGAAGTATTTCAAAGAAGTTGAGAAGTCCAAAGACAATCATATACCTCTGAAGAGTAAAATTAAATCATTAGAATCTGTGAATGAGAGTTTGGCAACTAAAAATATGTCTCTTGAAGTTGATTATAAGCAAAAGGTCACTGAAAAGGAAGCTTTAGAAGAAAGAGTAGCTAAGTTGGAAAATACTTCGCTTGAGAATGATTATGATAAAATGAGACAACTAGAAGAAAAGGTTGTCAACCTAGAACTTGAGAAGGAGAAATGTGCAGGGAAGACCATATCTCTAGAAAAAGATCTTGCAAAGTTCGTTGACGGAAGGAACAACCTTGATGCACTACTTGGTAGTGGTAAATGTGTTTTTGATAAAGCTGGAATAGGTTACAATAAAAATAATAATATTTGGCCATACAAGAATTTTTTTGTTAAATATAGTAGTAGCTATAGTCAAAACAACAAGAACCTAATATATGGTAGAAATTATAGTAATTCTCATTCATCCGTTTTATGTTTCTACTGTGGTAGACATGGTCACATTAATCATTCTTGTAACTTTCGTAAAATGGAGAAATTATCTTAAATGTATGTTTGGAGATCGAAAGGTCAAGCTACTAACCTGAAAGGACTTAGAAAATTTTGGGTACCTAAAATGAGATAATATTTTTCTGCAGGTATGCTTATAAACAGAGACAAGAGAAAATCAATGGATAGTCAATAGTAGTTGTTCTAGACACATGACAGCTTAAATATTACATTTCAATTATATTGAAATAAAAGATAGAGGTAATGTCATCTTCGCTGACAAAAATAAAGCAAAGGTCATCGGAATTGGTAAAATTGGTGATTCTGACTCCACCTCCATTGATAATGTCCTTTATATTGATGGTTAAAAACATAACCTGTTAAGCGTAAGTCAGTTATGTGACAAAGGTTATAGAGTCATTTTCTATGCATCTCATTATGAAACAGTCGATAATCATAATGATAATATTGTATTCGTTAGTCTTAGAAATTAGAACATATATTGTGCTCAACTGGAAGACATGTCTTCATAAAGTGTTAAGTATTTTGTTTCTCTAGAAAATGATTCGTTTATCTGGCACAGAAGATCTGGACATGCTAGCATGAACATTATATCAAAATTGTAAGAGAATGAGTTAGTAAGAGGACTACCTACCCTGAAGTTTGAAAGGAATTAGGTTTGTGAGGCTTGTTTGAAAGGAAAACAAATAAGAAGCATTTTCCCTCCTAAAAATAATGTGTCTACTAAACAACTGCTTGAAATTGCACATATGGATTTATTTGGTCCCACTAGGATTCAAAGTTTTAGTGGTAAACATTACGATTTTGTTTTAGTTGATGATTATTCCAGATTTACATGGGTTTACGTCCTATCAAATAAAGATGATGCTTTTGAAGTTTTTGAGAAGTTTTGCAGAAAAATTCATATAAAAAAAGGATACTACATTACTTCAATTCAGAGCAATTATAAAGGAGAATTTGATGACATAAAGTTTGAAGATTTCTATGATAATAATGGTATGACTCACAACTTTTCATGCCTAAGGACTCCTCAGCAGAATGGTGTCGTTGAAAGAAAAAATAAGACCTTAGTTGATATGGACAGAACAATGTTGTGTGAAAGTGGCCTACCCCATGGTTACTGGGCAGAAGCGATATCCACTACATGTTACATACTCAACAGGTGCCTTATAAGACCTATTCTGAAAAAGACCCCCTATGAGCTATGGAAAGGAAGAAAACCAAATGTTGCTTACTTTTGAGCATTTGATTGCAGATGCTTCGTTCTAAATAATGGGAAAGACAACTTTGGAAAGTTCGATGCGAGATCAGATGGAGCTATCTTTCTGGGCTACAATACCGCCAGTAAAGAATTTAGAGTTTACAACAAAAGAAAAAAGAAAATAGAAGAATCAATACATGTATTTGATGAAGCACTACCTTCAACAACAACAACTGATTTAGATGATAAAGAGTATTCTTTGGTTCTTAAAAATACATCGACTACACCTACAGTAACCTTGGAATCATAAGATTAAGAAGGTCCTTCTAGGAGCAACTCCTTTCTCTCAGCAGGAACCTATATAACGAAGAACACTAAAAGAATGGAGAGGTTAAGATACACATCAATACATTCTGGGAGACCCTTCTGAAAGTCTAGTAGCCAGATCTTCCTTCAAGAACAACTTTGATGCTCTCATCTCACAATTAGAAACAAAAACTGTTGAAGAGGCTCTTACTGATAAAAATTGGGTTTCAGTTATGAAAGATGAACTGATCAGTTTGACAAAAACAAAGTTTGGAAGTTAGTACCTTGTCCGTAAAACAAGTCGGTCATTGGAACTCGTTGGGTATTTTGAAACAAACTTGACGAAAATGGTAAGGTGGTAAGAAACAAAGCTAGACTTGTAGCTCAAGGTTATAATCAACATGAAGGTATTGATTTTTATGAAATTTATGTGCCAGTTGCTAGATTGGAATCGATTAGAATTTTCTTGCCTTCGCATGTTATAAAAACTTCAAATTGTTCCAAATGGATGTCAAAGTGCTTTCTTAATTGGATATATTAATGAAGAAGTATTTGTTAAGTAACCTTTAGGCTTTGAAGATGAAAATCATCTTGACTATGTGATGAAGTTGATTAAAGCCCTGTATGGTCTAAAATAGGCCCTTCGAGCATGGTATGAGAGGTTAAGTAATTTTCTGCTTGAGAATAATTTCGAAAGACGAAAGCTAGATAAAACCTTATTTATTAAGAAAAAGGGGAATGATGTACTCATTGTGCAAATATATGTTGATGACATAATATTTGATGCTACTAATTAGTCCTTCTGTGAAGAATTCTCAGCATTGATGCAAGGGGAGTTTGAAATGAGCATGATGGAAGAACTATCCTTCTTTCTATGATTACAAATCAGGCAAACAGAAAAAGGAATCTTCATTAGCCAAAACAAATACACAAAGGAACTAATCAAGAAGTACCATTTTGAGAATGCCAAACCTATGGGTACTCCTATGTATACTGGAACAAAACTTGATAAGGATGAAGAAGGCAAGGCTAAGGATGAGACAAAATGTAGAGGAATGATTGGGTCACTACTATATCTTACAAGCTCAAGACCAGATATTATGCTTAGTGTGTGTCTTTGCGTGCATTTTCAATCAAACAAAACTGTTAGAATATATTTTATATATTCTTTGTTTAGTTTTGGCATTTTAAATTGAACATATAAGAAAATTGAAATTATTATATGGATTGATGAAGATGGGTGGAGATTGTGTTTTAATAGAAGTTTAAATCATACACGTGGATATGCAGCAAATGTGGAGATTGTATTTTAATTGAATTCTATCCAAAACATGCATCTAGAGATTGGGTTTTAATTGAAGTCTATAAAAAAGAGGTCACTTGGAAAAACCCCGTGGGTGTGTGCGGCAACTAGGTGAAATGCG
Source organism: Erythroxylum subrotundum (assembly GCA_027563845.1). Lineage (NCBI taxonomy): Eukaryota > Viridiplantae > Streptophyta > Magnoliopsida > Malpighiales > Erythroxylaceae > Erythroxylum > Erythroxylum subrotundum. The sequence goes on along the minus strand of JAOQMQ010000195.1, from coordinate 26,654,386 downwards.
TGTGTGAGACAGATTGGATGAGTGTTAGTTGTTTAATGAAACTGAGATTGTGGTTATGCGGTGATGGTATATGGAACAAACATTGCAGTAATTGTGCTTGTCTTGGGTGAGAGCATACGTGTGTGATGCTAGACAAGTCATAAATGGAAAGCTTATGAAGGTGAATATTTGTGTTAGATAGAAAATCTTCTCTGGAAAAGTGAAAGACCATTGACATCATTCTTTTACGCAAAATTCAATAACGCAATAAATGAGTTCTTATTGCCAGCATCATGATCATTTAATGAAGCAATAAATGAGTTCTTGTTGCCTGATTATGTGAAGCAGCTTATGCGAAGTTGGACCAGAAACGATGCAGTGGGCGTTAGATACGAAACGAAGCAGTGTGTGTTAGCTGGTTATTTTCAGACTTGCTCTTCTTGGGTCTATGCGTGATTTCTTTGTTGAAACGTGTTTGGTTGGCTGCATGTGGTGTGCGTGTACAACTCCATCTTGGACAGTAACGATTATTAATTGATTTCTTTATGGGCTGCGTATACTTTGGTTGGTGAATATGTTATTGGTGTAGCTGTGGCTACGTATTGGTGTTTATGTGAATCAACTCATTATTGTTGCAATGACTTCAGATTTATTTCAGCGGAGTTGAACAGATTGAGAAGTTGTCTTCTTTTCTATCTTAAGTATTATCGTTTTTGTTTCTAGTTATTTTACTCACTTGAATTGTTCGATTAATTGTCTTTATTAGTAAACAGTGTGTGAAAAATTCTCTGTTGAGGTTAGTACGAGGCGGTCGTATTATTAGGTGTGAAATTCTTTCACGGGAAGTGAGGTTGAGAGATAGTGTCAAGGGTTGAGTGGTGTCGGCTTAGTAAAACCTTGGGTAAATCTATTGTACTTCGATGAAAGTGATTAAGCTGGGTGAGGGCCCCGCAGACGTAGACAAGGTGTGCCGAACTGCATTACCAAATTTTTGGTGTTTTTATTATTTCGGTTTTGCTTGTTTTTATTTTGTTGGTGCCAAAGAAGTTTGCGAAAAGTTTACGAAACAATTAACACTTTCAGTTTTTCAAAAATGAAAGCCACCTTCAACCAGTCAAAAGGATCTTTCGATATCTTCACGGAACTATAAAGTTCGGACTATGGTATCCAAAAACTAATTCTTTTGACATAGTTGGCTATTATGATGCGGATTATGCAGGTGATAAAGTTGATCAAAAAAGCACAAGTGGTCACTGTTAATTTCTTGAAGGATGTTTAGTTTCTTAGTCATACAAGAAACAAAATTACACAATGCTTTCTACAACCAAAGCGGAATATATAGCAGCTACTAGCTGTTATGCTCAAATCTTATGAATGAAGCATCAACTCCAGGATTTCTCTATGAACTTTAATCATATTCTTATATTATGTGATAATACCAGTGCAATAAATCTTTCGAAAAATCCTATACATCATTCCTAAACTAAGCATATAGAAATCAATTATTATCTTCTAAGAAATCATGTTTTAGAAGGAACCATTGATCTTTTTCATGTTAATACTAAAAATCAAGTAGCTGATACTTTCACTAAGCCACTCTCTGAAGATAGATTTTGCATGTTAAGAAAAGATCTTAGTATGTGGAGACTATCTGATATTATATCTGTATGAATTTTCTATGCTACTTCTCTCTGTATACATTAGCAGGATCCTTCTATTTTAAATGGCTCCTCTTAATTTTGAGAACTCTTTGTAGTAAGCTCCTTCCACTTTGGAAGGCTCCTCTCGGTTTAACAGAGCAATATACATGGGTCCTAAAAAGGAAGTCATTTATGGCATCGTTTCAGCATTTAAAGAAATGTGCGTGCAGTTTTGATAAGCGACTGTACAGGACTGACAGAAGATATGCATACGATCCACTTCCTTTTTTAGTATGTACAACTGTCCTTCCTTACACGAAATCAACGTCCAATAATCCTTTAATATCCTAGGGACAGATTTCTCTCTTCTACTCATCGGGTCTTTTTCAGAAGCGCAGTTCTCTTCCTCTCTACACCCACTTCTCTCTTCTACTTATCGTGTTCTTTTTCATAAGCGCAGTTGTTGGGACCCGATCTCGGAACCGGACCCCAATCAAAAAACGGAAAAACTAAGATGAATGCGAAACGGATTATAACAAAGCGAAATAAACGGATCGCAAACCGAACGAAGCGGAAGAAATCAAAGCGAAGATATCGAATCAAACCGATACGACAAACTGAAGCAAACGAATCGATGGGCTCGGAATTAACGAAAACGAATCGAACGGAAACAGATCTATCTGACATTCGCGAAGAAAAACTTTTCGAAACAGCGTCGCGCTGGAAATCCTAGACTTAGCCAGGTCTAAACTAATCCGAAAACCGGTATAAA
>JAOQMQ010000195.1:26637775-26648092 GCA_027563845.1 Erythroxylum subrotundum | reverse complement strand
CAACAACAACATTATTGGTATTAATACAGAAACCCAAGTTACAAACCAAACATCATTTTTTATACCCATTCCTATTCTCATTCCCATTCCCATTCCCTTCTACTATTATACCCATACCCATTCCCAAACCCGTACTCAAACCAAACGCCCCCTGAAAAATTTTGAGAATGAAAATGCAGCCTCCCTTTCCCTAAGCTCTACACTTTATAGTCTACTTGTGCAATTCAGGGCTTATCAAGTATACCTTTTTTTCTAGTTAATTTGTTTATGATTTGGTAGAAGTTTCCCATTTAGTGCATCTTTTGTAGCTTAAATCATACTTCTGCTGCCATTAAACCACCAATTGCAAAATGGTATTTTTGACTTTTTTCTTTATTAAATTCCGGATTTAATTATTCTCTCCGAAGCCTAGAGTGAGGTTATAATAATCTTAAAAGGGGAATATGATCCTATAACTAGGGCCTAGGAAAACCTGTAACTTATTAGGTGGCTTGTTAAATTACTAAATTATTAATTTATATAATAAAGAAAATACAAACCAATAGGATTGATTTAACTTTAATTTAACAATTATTTTAAATTACCTATTTTATTTTCAATTTTAGTAAAATTATTATTTGGTTGAGATTTTCTTTTGGTCTCTTTTTTATATAATTTATGAAAACCAGAAAAGTCATTACAAACTTATGATCGTTATAATTTAATTGTTTAATAATAATAATAAATAATTTAATTATAAAATAATTTTATATTTCATTTTTTACTTAATTAATTTATAGGATTATTTTATGATTAACTCCTATTTAGTCCGTCATTATTGTTGGGGCAAAAACATAATTAAATTGATATTAATAACTAAATAAGGTTTTTTAAGAGAAACAAACCAAAATTATGAAATAAAATAAAAATTACAATAAAACGTAAAGTGAAATCAAACGGTTCCTCTAATTAAGATCATAAGACAAATATTAACTATTATAATTTTAATTATTATTGAGATTTTTTGACAAATTTAAAATTTAAATAAAATTAAAATTTGAAAAAGAATATATTTAAATAAGTTAAGTCATTCAAATAAAATTGAATTTATTTTAATTGGCTTAGTTTGATTAATTAAATATTCACTCTATTGAAAATTTTCTTAAAATTTATACTATAGTTTTATTAAATTCGCATAAATTGTTCATGAATACATAAAAATAAAAATATTATAAATTTATCTATTGGAAAATGATAAAAAATATGGATTCACATAAATATATAATTAAGGAAAATATATGATTATTTCTATTTTTATGGAGTCATTCAGACAGGATGTTTGTTAAGTTTATAAGTTTAAATAAATATTAAATACATTAAACTTCAAATATCATAAATTTTAAAGATTATTGAAATGGTAATTATAATAGAGACCTATAAAATTTGAGACAACATAGTGTAATTATCATCAATCATCAATCATTACATCAGTTAATCGTTTATTGAACAACTGTGACGATCAAGTTTTGCCTTTATTACCCAGTGATTGACCCTAAACTTCTAAAAAAATAATGATTACATCTATTTTTCGTGAGCTACGTGCGATGAGATTTTTTGTTCTAATTATAGTATTTCATTAAATCTTATCTACGTATTTACGTGAATTTACATAAATATATAGGTGAGATTTAGTAGAATAAGATTAAAATATTATAACTGAAACAGATGATTTGATGCAAGTTACGTTGCGCTCTCAAAATCGAGACCAGATCGCCTATCCTTATTATTCTATGCCTACTTTATTTTATAAAAATTAATCTATTTAATAAATAATATCTACAAAAATTAGTCGGTGTTATGAACACGAGGAACAACATTTTGAGAACAGATTTTTCTGAAACTGGTTTCAACATATTAATTAATAAAAAATTATCAATTAATTAATAAATTTATCAATTTTTATAACAAAAATTATTAAAATAAACTATACTGAAAATATAAGGAAAAAAAAAAAGGTCGTAAAACAGTTAATTTTTAAGTAATTTTTGTCGTGAAGGGAAGTTAGAAGTAGAACTACAAAGAAAGCAGTTAAGATGACCAAAATGCCCATCTTACTCTTGTTGCTGTTTTAAATTGATGAAAAATAATGGTTACTAATTTGAAAGTTTTAAGAATTTGGAGAAGGCTGGGCTAAGTGGCCGTCTCTCTCTCCCCCTTCCTCTCGCTCTTCCCTTTTCATTTCCCAAAAACCGCTTTTTCGCATAACAACTGATTTCTCAATCAGATACATACATATATATCGTTATTTTTCCTTTTTTTTCTTTATTTAATTTCAAACATTTCTCCTTGTCTTTTGGGGTTCGTTCGAGATGAGTACGGGAGAGCTTCTCGGTATCGAGCCTGTAGAGCTCAAATTTCCATGTGAGTTCCGTGGATCTATGTCTTTTTTGTTTGATTTATTGTTTTTGTTCATTGGATTTGATTGTTTTGGTTTTGTTTTTATTAGTCGAATTGAAGAAGCAGATCTCTTGTTCCCTTCGGTTGTTCAATAAAACCGATAACTATGTTGCTTTCAAGGTAATAATTGCCTTTTACTTTTTCTGTTCATGGATCGTTTGTTTTCTTTATTCTATTCTATGTTAAAAGATAAGAAAAGTATTGTTTGGTTGCTGGCAAAATGTATTGAAAAAAAAAAAGAAAACAAAAGGAGACGGGAGACTGAGTCCTGAATCCCTAATTTTTTCTTTTCATTGGGAAACAAATGATAGGACTGCCATTCCAATATTCGATTCTAGAATTTGAAGCTTCAGATTCTGAATATTTCGTCCCAGGAGTTCAGTTTGGAATTGATCTGGGAAATGATTATTTAGAGTTGGCTTTTATGTTGCTTTTTTGGAATATTGATGTGCTGGTGTTTAGGTCAAAACGACAAACCCGAAGAAGTATTGTGTCCGGCCAAATGCTGGGGTCGTGTTGCCGCGGTCAACTTGTGATGTCATAGGTGCTATTATTTGTTATTCAATTCACAGATTTTGTGGTATTTTGTAGCCATTGTTAGACATGTATGATGTATATATCTATTTGTTAACTAGACTTTATTCATTTGCTCAGTTACAATGCAAGCACAAAAGGAGGCTCCTCCTGACATGCAATGCAAGGACAAATTCTTACTTCAGAGTGTCAAAGCAAGTGATGGCATAACTGCAAAAGATATCACCACAGAAATGGTAATTTGGGTTTAATATGTATTTAATATGCTTGGGTTGGGTACTTGTGAGCTTTGGACATCTGATTTATGAAAGTGTCATTTTCTAGTTTAATAAGGAGGCTGGGCATGAGGTCGAGGAGTGCAAATTGAGAGTGGTTTATGTCTCTCCACCTCAACCTCCTTCTCCTGTTCCTGAAGGTTCTGAAGAAGGGTCTTCACCCAGGGTTTCTCTGTCAGAAAACGGGAACATGAATGGAAATGAATTCTCTAATGTCAGTACTTTGAATTTCGCATTTGATTAACTACTATGTATTGGAAGGATTTAATATGCTGAGAAATATTGTTGTTGCTCTTTATGTTGGTGAAATTCAGGCTGCAAGATCGTTTGGTGAGCGGATCGAGTCTCAGGAGAAAACTTTGGAGGTAGCTTTCACTATGATTTGGTTTCTCTTTTTTCAGGTTAATTGGGGATGCATGCTTCTAATGATTAGAAAATTGAATTTCCAACTCTGATGTATACGTTTCTTAATGACACTTACCACAATTTTAAGAACATTGGTGACTTAATGGTTGGCTTTAACTGAAAGTTTTGGCAATATAAGCTGACATTAATTGTGGCTTAACATAAAAAGGATCTTTGCAAGAGCTATTCAAAATTTTCTAGTCCTTGATATGATCTCGTTTCAACAGCAGATGGTTGACTTTGCTGTCCATCATTACTTATGTATTGCCATTTCTGGCTGGAACCTGGGAAAACCTGATCTTTGAGTGTAATAATGCCCAGATGTGAGTTCCTTTCTGGTGCATCGGAGAACTCCCAGCCATTAGTTTCTATTAAAAGAGTATCAACCATTAGTTTCTATTAATAGAGTATCAATCTTATTATTTCTTTCGCAATGTTTGGTTGGCCTATCACATCGTGAAAAGTGTTATGCCTACATGACCTGCATCTAAAATTTGAAGGATACATATACTGAATCTCTGCGTTGAAATTTTGAATCCTTAAAATCTGAGTGCTTTACTGCGTCCATTCTGGCATTATGACTGATGAAAAATTTCTAAATTAGTTAGTGATCTTTTTCATTTGTGGTCTCTATGCATTACATTGCACTCTGGTTAAGGAATCAGTACGACCTTTAGGGAGTGCATTTTCTTTGGGGGAGCGGATGATTTATTGGGGCCAAATCAGCTTGTTATAATTGACGACTAAAATCTTGCCTTAAAGGGTGAAATTGTGTTTTCTGCTGCTTCTCTTGTTCTCCAATCTTCAATTGATTCGTGATTTCTTAGGCATCTTCCTTTGGTTTTATTTGGCAATTAAACTCCAAATCCCTTCCAGGAATTAGTATGAGTATTTAATTTGAGTGATCTAGTAAAATTTTGAGCTGTACAGACGTTAGTGCATTTTCTGTCTGATGTAAACATAGAGAATATAATAGCTTTGAACGTTTTGCTTTCGTTGCCATACCATGCACTTCTTTTCTGCCCTTGCTCTAAGAGAGGAGATATTTCATTGATTTTCTGGTGGAAATATTCTCTGTATTCCATTTTATTCTGTAGTCTGACGCGTTTTGTATTTAATGTCCACATGATCACTTGTTTGTCTTCTACAGTTATTATCCTTTGTAATATATATCTCTTGATTTTGAGTTTTGTAATTCAAACCTAAAAGCAATGTTAATTTTTTTTTTTGAAAAAAAACCTAAAAGCAATGTTGCCATGCCTTATTTGTGCTATCTCTTACTCTCTCTCTCTCTCTCACACACAAGCACACACATAATTGGGCTTAATTTTTCAGTTACTACTAGGTGATGTTCTTTATTGTTGCTAGATCGCTAGTGGCAATATTTGCGACATGAAGGTTTCTTGAAGCATATGATATGTTGATCAACATATTTTAACTGCAGGCAAAAACAATTATATCAAAGCTGACCGAAGAAAAGAATAATGCTTTGCAGCAAAGTAACAAGCTTCGCCAGGAATTAGTAAGTCATTTTGTTTTTACTTTATTTAAAAGACCAATCTTTTGCTTTACCGTTTTCGAATAAACTTTACTAGCATGTTTTATGTAGTTGTTTCCACTTTCTTGTTACGCCACTTTGATGTATTGATTGTTCTTTTTCAATAATCAGTAGCATTGTCACATAGTTAAATTAATTGGCTGCTTTGATTAGACAAAAATAGAGATGTTACAACATGCTTCTGGTAACTTTTATGAGGTACTTCTATGTTCACAGGTCTGATAGATTGAACTTTTGGGTGTTTGATTTTCCAATTTGTTAAGAGTTCCGAACAGTTCTCATCCATCCTATTGCTATCTTTGCACCATATTTAGAGAAATAGAGCTCTATTTCTTGATTCCTAATCTTTGTTTCTACACTAAAGTGACAGATTTAACTGCTATGACAGTGCTAAGATATTGAACTTCGTAAAAGATTTTTTTATCCATTAACTATGATCCACTTACATGATGATATGGTAATGTTCAGGATCTCCTGAGACGTGAAGGTAACAAAAACCGTGGTGGTGTCTCTTTCATGTTTGTCATCTTTGTCGGCTTACTTGGCATAGTTTTGGGATACCTCATGAAGAAGACATAAGCTGCTGTCCCATCCAGTTCTATAGCCTTATTGTTCTTCTATTTTCCTTTTTGTTACTGATCAAAGAAAGGTAATGAGTGGGAAAGAAGCTGAAAAGCGAAGCAGGGTCATTCTTAGCCAGCTTTATGGAAGTAGCAAATTCTGTTAGGTCAGGTTCTGTGTTCTGTTCAATCCAGTAACCCCATATGCGTCCAGTTTGACATGCATTCTTTTGTAACTTAAGAGAAATTTCCATCTTTTTACTTTTCTAATTAAACTTGTTACGATTCTATGGAGTGGTCAGGAACTTGTGATGTAAAACACTTAATAATCTGCAACATAGGTTTTCTGGAATTAAAACTGGTTCCGGCTTGACCTTTGCTATTGATATATTTCTTGGGGATTCGATGCATATAGATATACTTATTGGGATTTATCAGCCCACTCTCCTCTTAACCATTATAAACTCTGATGTTCCAATCAAATTTCTTTTAACTATTAAAATTGCGAATTTTTTGTCTGACACCAGTGTAATGTGTATATGTAGAACTTACAATCTCCTTCAGTCAGTTTCCACTCTTCGCCTATCAGGAGGCATTAGGCCCTGCGTCGTTGTTGTCCTAGTCTTGTATTGCTGCCTATCGATCCTTTTTCTTGGTAGGGGTAGAGGGACATAGTTAAAGCGCTTACATTTGGAGGGGGAAAAAATAACAACAAAGTGATGAGTTAGCTAGTTTGAGTTGAGGGACAACAGTAACGGGCCGGCAAGACCATCAATTCTGCTGCTGGGAGACTTTCTTCGGCCTCATCAGATCTTTGATTGAACATATTATTCTGGTCAAGTGTTAAGCAGCAGAAAATAATTTAAGCTGAGGCTGAGCAATCAAGGAAGAAAAGAAATTTTGATGAAGTCCTTGTATATTAGCTGAGACGTATTAGCATACAATTTATATTTTTACAAGCCTTACAAAATAATAATGTTTTAAAAATATCTGGTCAAAGAAAAAATTTAAGGATTAAATAACAATAATAATAATTGTATTCTATATGCTCATTTATTTAAAGACTCATAAAAATTGAAGTATGTTTAAAGAAAGTTAATACAAAATACTCTAATTTTATTTTAACTTCTTTTCCGACATCCTTTAAACACACTTCTTTATAGTTTAAATATTATTTTAAGACATTCTTAAATTATCTTAAGCAAAATTACTATATACTAATTAATAATTTTAAAAAATTAAACAAATTCATGATAAAAATAATAAATAGTTTTTAATAATAATTATTTAAAAAATTCAATTAAAATATAAGGAGATAAATAAAGAATGTAGATTTTGACAAATATAATTTTTTAATGAGATTAAATAAATTTAATATTTTTAAGGATAAAAATAGTAATTTAATTTTAACAATAATAATTAAAAATATAATATATTAATTAGAATGTGTGGGAATTGAAAAGAAAAAAATTGATTACAAATTTCAAAGATTTATTAAAGATATCCTTTATTTTCCTCTGCGATTCAAGAAAAAAATTGTAAAAAATTAAGTGCCAGAAAAAAAATTTGTTGTGGGTCTACTTACTTAGGTACATGTGCTAGGGAGGAAGGAGGGAAAAATTTGTGGTGGTTCCACATCTTTGAAAGATGGTAGGTCCACAAGCTTAAAAAGATGACTGAAATATTGATTTAAATAATTTGTTAAAGAAAATCGACCGGTTTTTAAATGGGCTGAATTTTTGTCACGAAGGTTATATAATGCAAATCGGATTAAAAATTAAGTCGGTTCGTATCTATATTGGTTGAATCGATTGGTTCGGTCTGAATTTTTAAATATAGTAAAATACAATATACTATATTCTTAGAATAAAACAAAACTATCTAAACTAATGTAGAGAAAAATACGGGAGAATAATACAATTTTTTTTTGAAACGGAGAATCCGCAGTCGCTACCTTTTGGATACGCAGTGGGTAAACTTCTGGATTGACGCAATAGCCTACAAATCAAGTCAACCAGGTACTCTGTACTAGATAAACCCTGTATAACAGACTCGATTGAGAGAATATAAGTAGGGGGAATCGAATACAGAACTTTTTAGTCTCATGCATCTCTAGAGAATAATAGAAAGCTACACATAATCACAACTAATTCACATCTAGTATACAACTACCGTAATAGAGCTAATATATAATTACTATAATACTCTTATTCAAGTTGGAACATGTAAAGCCGCAAATGCCCAACTTGCAAAAAAGGAAGTGAAATTTTTGTTTTCGAAGAATAGTGGACAAATCCGTTAAAGATATCACGATAATATTTCTCTTGAAAGAAGCTTCTTTGTTTGTTTATGAAAGACTGGATTTGTAGCAATGTATAATATGCTGCATGATTGTTACAAAATAGACTAGTAGCTGACTGTTTTGAGATCTGTAAAGCTTATAATTTCATTTCGTATTTGTTTTCAATAGTTAGTTAGTTTTTAGTTAGCTCAGTAACTAACTTTTCACTTCACTGTATAGTCTGACGTATATTTGAGCTCTCAATGAGCTTAATGATTTTTAACGTGAAATAGTGAGAAACTCTGTTTTCTCTCTCTAAACTCTCTGTCATAGTTTCTATATGGTATCATAGCCTTGTAACCGTTTTTCCATCGTTTCTATCTGCGACGTTGAGATTGTGATCGGCGAGTCGTAATTCAAGAACTACAACTTCAAGATGACAACGAATCAGAAGAAAGAATCTGATAATCCAGGTGCTAGTTTTGTAACTACACCACTGAATGGATTCAATTATAGGACGCGAAGTACGTCAATGAAAAAGGCTTTAGCGGCAAAACACAAACTTGGCTACATTATTGGCAAGATTCAGATTCCAACTAAGGATGTGGCAGATTATGAGGAGATTATGAGTGTCAACGCCATGGTGGAGTCTTTTATTTTGAACTCATTGATGACGGATTTTCATGATGCGTTTCTATATGTGTCCTCTGTCAAGGACTTGTGGGATAAACTCGGAAACCGATTTGGTGACTCTACAGGACCACAAGAGTATCAGATCAGGAGGGAGATTGGAAGCATTTTACAAGGTAACTCTAGCCTTTCAATGTACTTCACAAAATTATGCAAGTTATGGGATGAATTGCAGTGTATCATACCTGTACCTCAGTGTATATGCGGCTGTTGTACTTGTGATGTTTCGGGCAAGATTATGAAACTTAGTGATAATGCGAAAATCATTCAGTTTCTAATGGGACTGAATGAATCTTACAGTTATGTTAAGAATCAAATTCTCATGATGGATCCTTATCCTAACATAGATAAAGTATATTCCATGCTGATGAATGTTGAGAGGCAAAAGTAGGTTTCGGATTCTTTTGGTGAAATAACAGAAGGGAGTGCACTTATCGTTGGCTCCGAATCAACAAGAACTGCTAATTCAGGAAAAAAGAATGGCAAGAAAAAAGAGTGGAAAACAGATAAAGAAGATAAGAAATGTTTGTTTTGCAAGATGGATGGTCATAATAAGGATACCTGTTTTAAGTTGCATGGTTATCCAGAGTGGTATGTTGATCTTAAAAGACAACAGAAGAAAAATGGAGGCAAAACAGGACAAGCCAACTTGGTAGAAACACCCTTAGATGATAGTGAGGAGGATACTGGCGGATTAAGTATGAGAGTAATCATTTAACAAGAGCTGTCAAAGTTGATGAAAGAAAAAACGCAGATGTAGACGCAAAACATGGAAAAGGTGAATTTCGGTGCTGAATTTGCAGGTAACATTTTTGCTCTTGAAAAGACAATAGGCAATAAAGGGATGAAGGATTCTTGTTGGATAGTGGATACTGGGGCTGGCATATATATTTCAGGAAATGCTTGCCTATTTAGTAAGCTGGTTCCAGTGATGGGGCCATCTAACGTTAGTTTGCCAGATGGATCAATAAAGAAGGTTAACACGATGGGAGAAATCAGACTTAGCAAGGGTGTTGTGTTGAAGCAAGTTTTTTATGTCCCAAGTTTCAAGTATAACTTGTTATCTGTGAACAGAATTTTAAGACATGAAGATGGTGTTTTTACTTTCTACCCATTCTTCTGTGTTTTACAGGACCAGAAATCTAAGCGAATGCTAGCTGTTGGCAAAGCTATTGGTCATCTATACTACCTTACTGCAGACTCCTTTCATACTGCTGTATTAGATGAATTAGATTCTGTATGTAGAACTGCAAATAGAATTGATGTTCATTGTTTGAATAAGGATGTTGCTTGCATAGAAAGTGTTAATGGTGTTGATTCTATTGCATTGTGGCATAAACGGTTGGGACACCCCTCTTTTGAGGTTGTAAAGAAGTTTTCTTTTGTTAATAAAAGCTTGATCAATTCAGACACTGCTTGTGACGTGTGTGCGAAAGCCAAACATTCTTGCATGCCATTTCACGTTAGTGACAGCCATAGTGTTGGATGCCAAATTATTCTAGGAAGTTAGAACTATTATATAAGAAATGTTGGAAGTTAAAAGTTGGAAAAATGTTACATTGAACATGCTTCGGTGTT
>JAOQMQ010000195.1:26612782-26626969 GCA_027563845.1 Erythroxylum subrotundum | reverse complement strand
AGTTTTATTAATGTATAATTATTATTAATAATAAAGATATTTATTTTATTTTAAAATAAAATTAAAAATCATAATAAAAGTTGAACTAAATAACTAACTAAAAAATTGTAAAAAAAGAGGAGTGAAGGAGTGAAAATTTTGCTAATAAATCCTTATATTTTTCAAAATTTCCAATACCATCCGGTATTATAAATACCGTAAATACCAACTGGTACTAGACAAAATAAGCTAATACTGGCCGATATTTACACTCGATACATAAGCACCTATATTTTGTTCCGCTCTTCGCCCGGTACAAACCGAAATTCAAAATCTTGCCTGCGGTCATTTCCACACTTGAAACTTCTTTAATGTGGATATTCTTTCTTCTCATAATTAAAATTATAGTGTAACGTCAAGACCGTTTCAGGCTAAAATAATTTATAAACTTGAACAAGACTATGGAAACTGTATCCAGGAAAAAGAAAAACCATTAGATAAAAACCTAGAATAGGAATTTTAAAAACTCAAGGAGCTGCTTTGATGTTACAATATGGCTACATGCTCGACGAAATACAAGATAAGCCTGACTATAACTCCTTTTGCACCTCAACATTTAACCGCAGCAATTTTGACTTGACCTGAAGTTGTAAGTCACGGGAATAGGCTGCCAATGTAAGGACCCTCAGTGGGAGTCACGTCATGCAGGGAACTTATAGATGAACATGAAGAGGAATGCGTGGCCCAAAGCTGCTCGTCTTCAGGATTGCATCAGAAAATAATATCATTAAGCTGTACACATTTATTATTCTTTACGTTCCTGTCAATTATATAAGCTCTGTCCTCTATATCTGCACTGAAGCAATTCATCCGATGCCTGTTGAAAATACAAATCACAAAATATTTACCAGTTCTGTGGGGCATCGTAAGAACGAAAGAATATTCTAAGGTTTTGTTACTATACTCACCACTCAAAGTGATCTTCACAACAAATAGAACCCGAAATAATTGAGAGTCCAGCTTTTTTCCTGTGATTGGCCCAAGAAAATATGATCAATATAGTTCTATAAATGATACAATTGAAACCAGTACCTACAAATGCAACATACGCCACTAAAAGGTACCACGAGACCCTATCAAAAATGCATCAAGGGGCTCCAAACAAATTCCATGCTTAATTCCTCTTACATTTGGAGAACAATAACATCTAACATAGAACAATTGTTCTTTCTCCATGTTCATGTAATCTGTTTTCTCATCCTAATTGAAAAGAAATAGTTTTCACAGTTTAGGTCACAAACCATGTTGCAGTATACATATCGTAGAACTTGTCAAAGGCTTTATCAAAGCAGTAATGGCAAACCAACAGATCCCTTATGTTAGTCACCTTACATGTTGATTTACAGCATTTGACCTGCATTAGTTACGTGATGAAATTATTAAGTACAATGTCTACTTCCTCACACATGCCTTAAATTTCTTTAACAGCTTAAGGAAAATGTGCACTTAACAAAAGAAGTAATGTCTAAGCATACAAGAATAACCACATTTGCAAAAAGGTGCACAATAAAAGAAAACGGGACAACAATGTAGAAAGCGAATTCAATTAGTAAAGTGAAGCTGGAGATAAAATCCAGGTGTCCATGAATTAACTTTGTCTGTTGTTTTGGAGCACCAAACAATCTCCTAGTCTAAAGAACAGTTCGCTGAATAAAAAGTTACCCTCCCACTAAAACCATATAACCACACATTAATGTTTCCATAAAAATTTGACTAAACCACTGCAGAATGTGGGAAATAGTCACTATAAACCACAAATTTTGTAATGGGACAGCAATGAATAGTAAATTTACCAAACGCCTAAGTTTGTGAGAGTAATATTTCTCATGAGGTGGATGATTTCTGATATGCTCATCCAAATGACCTGCACTGAAATTTAATTGTTGGTCAAAACTTCTTGGCTATGGCAAAAACTCACGTTAGTCATATATAGCACTAATAACTCACATCCCTGCCTTACAGTAAAGGTCTCTTTATCTTTTATCCTATGCTTACCAAACAAACAAGAAAGTCTTTTATAATATGCTTACCAAACAAGCAAGAAAGATTGCACACGTCATGAATTCCACACAAATCATTTAACTCTATTAACATCATACTGTAAACCAGGACAAGTGATATGAGAGCCAACAACATACTGCTAGATTGAAGTCTTACGTCAGTTAGACAGTAAGAGATAAGTTCCACTTACTTGTCACAAAGGACAGTATTGCAGTCAAGGCAAGTTGCCAGACTTAAAGAGCTTCGGCACGTATTGCAGTATGCTGTTGATAAAGTTTTACCAATTTGGTGGCATCTGCAGATATTTAAAGAACCAAGAAAATGTCACAATTAAATGAGTGGATTCCTCAGATAAAACAAAGAGATGCAAATCAACATTTTATGCTTTGCTATCAATTAAAAAACTTATTTTGAACTAGAACGAGACATAAATAGGAATACATAGCGCAGCTCACACCTGCCATGAAACGAGATCAAAAATATGTAAGGTCAACATAACAAAGGGAACAAATTTCCAGAAGTTGGCTCGAGACTAACAGAAATATGCTGTATTGCTGAAAATCGAATACATCAAATGAAATCAAATAATCTTACATCAGAATCAATGCATCAACATAAATACTCTACACTGCCTCTTTTTAACCTAAACTAAACAAGTCGCGAAACAGAAAATGTTGACTTTTTATTAACAAAACTGTAAGACCAATTAACTTCTGAACTTAAACTTCTTTTTATTGCATGGTAGGTCTCTATATCAGTTAATTATAGTCTCTGCAGCTGTCAATTATCCTACATTCTAAATATACCTCCTTATTATGATGATTGCCTATAAAAACGAAAAGGAATAGAAATATAAGACAATATGATTACATCTGACAGACCTTCTATAGAGCCCAAGAAGGTCCCTTGATATGGAATTTGATTGGCTGCGCCCCACTGCCGCCTAGGTGGAAAGATAAGTTCACTAAGTAATGTACTTTAAAAGTGAAAAAGGGATGCTGAGGATTTCTCAGAGTCAAGTGGTCAAGACCTGATCAGATGCAATCGCCAAACAGTCTTCAGCAAGGTGACCAGGTCTCTGGCATTTCCAACTACAATGCGAGGTTTGTCGTTAAAAACAAGTAAATAGATGTCCAAATAGGAGTTCACTTGAAACATTATTTGAGTTATAGGTTGAACTCATGTGTAATGCCAATTTCACGCTTTGAGAAAGCCCATCTATAAATCAATCCCAAACAAACATGTTTCACGAAAAAGAATATACCACTTATAGCAACAAAGATTAGATGTTTTCTTAGACCAGCGATGGTAATCATAGTCCCATTTGTCCTCCTCAAGCTCAGACACTGGCATAGCACATTTGACTACACATGAGGAGGCATCCAATTCCTTGTTGCAACAAGGTGTATCCTGAAGAAAAAACCTTATGAAAAGCGTCCTAAAAAACCCCATAAACATAAAAAAGTATCCTCAAGTACATTATTGGAAGTATAAAAACACCTGCCAGAGCTTCAGACTTTGTAAGAGCTCAGCTTTACATTCCATGCTACAGATATCATCATTGGTCTATCAGGAAATAGACATATAATAACATGAGTATGAAAGATGATCATGAAGATGAGCCTAATCTGTGGAAGAGAGGGTTTGACAAATCCTACCTCATTGCAGATATATTCTCCATATTTACCACATACTACACAAACAGGTTCTCCTGGCATGGGATAGCGTTGCTCACTTCTAGCAGTAACTTGACCAACTTCATTTTTATCATCTAAAAGGAAACAGATGGAGTGTAAGCAATGATGTTTTTTTACACGAAAAAGAACTATTGGGAGCAAACATAGTTATATCAATTCTGTGGTCAACAATGCCAAGATTTTGATAATGAGGAAAAATCGCCCTAACTAACAAAAAATGCGGTTGAACAATAAAATTATTAACTAATAAAAAAATTTCAGAAGCAGACCAGAAATTGGGGTTTCCTCTTCCAATGGACATTCTGAAGAAGAACTTCGATCACCTAATTTTCAAAAGGCAAGCCAACATGAAGTACGTTTTAATGCCCCACTCAACCAATATATATATATATATATATATATATATATGCAAGTCATAAGAAAGGCACTCACTTTCATAGTTTACCAAATTTAAAGCCGAACTTGAAGTCCCCTACACAGAAGAAAACACAAAACAAATCATTACATGACTCTGGATAAGAAGTATAGAAGAAAAATAATAAATTCAAAAAAAGTGGTTACCAAAACATCAGCAGTTAATATTTCACAAGGCTGAAACGAGCTCACTTCTTTTCTGTTCACGCCGAAAAAGAAAATGAAAGTCAACTAAGATTAAAAAAAGGGACAACCAGAGATAACAAAATAGAAAAAGAAATTACCTTCTCTTAAGAATATAATCTTGGTGAGACATCGGCCCCCCATCATTGTCTTGGATTTTAGAGTCACGTACACATTCTCTACGGCGACGTTTAGGGGGGGCCTCCTCCTTCTCATCGATCAAAGGAGCGTTCCCGGTGGCAATATTATAAGCTGCGAATTCCAAATATTAAAATAGATTGGAAATTCATCCACATAAAAAGAGAATCTACCTTTGAGGTTTTGAAGAACAGAGGATATAGCAATGTCCTTTTTGTATGAGAGTGAAGAGTTCTTGTACATATTCGTCCGGCTCCCCTCCATTACTCATACCCAAACTTAGACGGAACATATACATTCACACAATATATTTCCCCGTGTTGCATAACTGGGCTTCTGCAGAACGGGCTCCGGTCTGAAGATAATTGGCCCAATATCGGGATTGCGAAAGGACGACCCATATATTTGATTCCACTTCCCTTTCTTATTTTTTGCCAAATATTTAGTTGAATTTTTAATTTTGATAATATAAAATTTTATTTTATCTCATTATAAATAGATATATTACTTAATTATTTAAATTTTTTAATAATATAAAGTAATTATTTAAAATCATTTTATAATAAAATCATTTTGAAAATTAAAAATATAAATTTAATTTATCTTTAATTTTAGTTATTATTAGTAATTATATCAATTTTAACGATTAACTATTTTTATTTTATTCAAAAATTAAAATTAAAAAAAAGAATTGAAAATCTCAAAGTGAAATGAAAAGAACTACTAAAATTTTCATGAGAATAAGGATAAGGTGCTTAAATTATAAATCTGTTAACTTGATTAAAAAAGGTCAAAAGTTAAAGAAGCTTAAATAACTCTCATGGATGAATGGCTGAGGGGCTTGGGCAGAACTGATCTCATGGATGAATGGCTGAGGGGCTTGGGCAGAACTGATCTCATGGAGCACGTCTGACAGAGACTGTAATTTTATCGAATGGAAGATAATTTACATTTGTTACAATCTTATCAACAACTCCACCGGTAGCTGATGATCACCATTTGTCAACTAGTTATATTGATTGCAGTCATGAGTGGAGATAGGCAACCCAAAACCGCTATCATTTTCAACCCACCACAGGCCACCCAAGAATTGACCCTACGTCACACACTTCATCCACTTTCTTTTCTTTTTTCCCCCATTTTTGCAGCCGCCTACATCCTCACCTTCTGAAATCTGAATAACCCTAAAAAATCACTTAAACCAAGTTCAATTCTAATGCCTAGACAGTCTTAAAGGTTCTAACTGGCTATCCGACGTAAGAAGACAGAAGCTCCAATAAAGTGGTTTGGGATTCATTCGCAAAACCTGAACTGAAGCAACTGGATCAAACATTTCAGAAGCAAACCTGCCTTACTTCCCAGTGAAAAACATAGATGGCCAAGATTGGTTGTGACGCTGATGGTAACCTGAACCAAGAAAAGTTTAGTCAGCCTTTGCCCTGGATTGGCATCTATGTAGCAGCAGCATCTCTGGCATGTGGAGTTGCAATGTTTGCAGACTTCATTCATGGCTTTCGTCGTCGAAAATTGTGGTTCCCTAGTAAGTACTTCTCCATCAATGCCACTTCACTCACTATTATGACTGTGGCTGTTAAATTCTCGGTGGATCTTAATACTGCCATGCCAGACCGCGTTGATCAGCTTTCCAAACTGAGCAGCGGTGTCTTAATCTGCACAATCATGAGTAATTCAATGCCTTCTCTTGGAACTATGGACAATAAAGACATCTTGATGAATCTAATAGCTTTGGGGATACTTGTAATTACTGTTGTTGTTAATATCTGTATTCAGTTGGGTACCGGTGTCATATATCAATACTGGAAGGAGCATGCTTTCGTCATGTTTCTCATGCTTCTTTTGCTTCTAATTTTGGGCTTCTCGGCTTTGATTGTGCCAACTTCAAAGAAATACTTGGAATTTAAGTACAGTAAGAAGTATGAAATGGCTCTGAAAGAAGGGTGTGGAGAAGCTAACCGAAAAACTAACGAGAGGCTGAAGGAAGATCTTATGAAATTTTGGATGATGGCTCACACATGCAGTCCTCAATTCGTGATTGGCCGTTCTGTTACGTGTATAGCTGCAGGTGCCCTTAGTCTCCTGGGTACCTTAACTTTAGCTGAGGCCATGCTTCGATCTTACTTGATGTCCTCATCATTCAGGTTTTGCAATGGAGAGTCTGACTACAAGTGGTCAACTACCTTGGTACTCATTACTCAGACCATTGCAATAGGAATCGGTACTATAGCTCCAGCAATCAGATGGTTCACAGCCGTAAAATTTAGATGCCCGAAAAGAAGAAAGAAAAGCATGAAAGATATATTCAGAGTAGAATGCTACTGGAAGCAGTTTCTGGTAGAGATGAAAGAGTGCCCATTACCCATACGAATCAAATCACGACACTGTCGGAAAGTTGCACATGATGCTAAAATGAAGTTTCTGGACTTGTGTATTGGAGTGCAGACTGCAATTGTTTTCGCAAGCAAAGTGATCCAATTCATTTCCATTTTCTTCATGAGCCGGATTTTGATATTCCTTCATTTCTGCAAAAAGTTCAAATTGAAATCCAAAAACAGCATATCGATTGATTCAGAATCAGAGAAGGATCCCAGCCTAAAGCCAGATCTTAGCCGTTTTGTTTTGCATCTTGAAGGTGAGGATGAACTCGTTGATTTGATGATGAAGAACAACTTTGATACAACTGATCATTGGATGAAGAGGGCTAAAAAGAAGCAACCAAAGCATCTAATACAACTACTGGAAAAATCTACTTTTCCTGATGGATTCAAGGGAGTGAAAGAGTTTGACTGCGACTTTGTTTGCTCTTTAGGTTCTGAAGATCCCCCAAATTGCTGGGCTCTTCCTGTTGTGACTCTGACAGCCATTGCAGTTGCACTTCCAGATAGCAGTAAGAGCAAGGTCAAAAACTTGTTAAATGGTGTACATGAAGGCCTCATGCATGTCAGACTCATAGAAGACATCCTGGATGAAAAAGGAGACATAACTAATATAAGAAAGGCAGCATATGTTGTCTGGCTGGAAGTCGATCTCTATCAGAAGTGGCTCGATGTGGATCTTGACAGACTGTCTCCACAAGCAGAAAGCACAAAGGAAATTCTGGAGGGACTTGCTGATGCTGCAAAGAATAGGTTTGAGGAGTTTATGATTGGAAATCAATGCCAAAGGGAAACCCCTTCTAAGTGGCCTATTAAGGTATTAGCTGCTCATTCCATGTATAGGATAAGCCAAACTATATTGCACAGTTATGAATGCAAGAATTACCAGATGAGTGAAAAACTCTTTGAAGCGCTAACAACTATGATATCTGATATACTGGGTGCCTGTCTCACTAATTTACGTCGTGTTATACTCCACAAATGTTTGAGCAGCACCATTGAAAGCAGAGAAGACAGCATAAGAGATGCAGTGTACCTTCTTGGTAAAACAGATAAGATTCTGAATCTTCTGAACCAAATGGAATTTCCCCGGATGTGTCTGGATCGAATGTCTAGCATTGATGAGTGGCGTTCACTGCACAAGATGAAGGACCCTCTATCTTTCAATTCAGGTTCAGCAGAGAGTGTGTCAGATTCTTCTAGCCACTTGTACCTGACCATTGTGTGAAAATACTCGTGTCAATGCTATAAAATGGAAGAAGATTGAACTCTGAAGCAGCCCATTATTGCTGAACCCTGAAGCAGCATATTATTGTGAACTATAATCCATTGTGGTTGAAGCTTTCAGCTTTTGTTCCATGTATAATGTTTTCGTAAATTCCAAAATGTAATGGAGATGAGCAACATAGAACCAGAAACTGACTTTTTTATATTTCACAAAACCTCTGAGAAAGGTAGTTGATTTTGTTCACAAAGAACTTAGCATTCCAATACTCACACAAGAATCATTGGATAAAACTTTCACCTGGTCAAAGAACTTAGCATTCCAATACTCACACAAGAATGATTGGATAAAACTTTCACCTGGTCATCCAGCCGGGTTGTACATAGCCTGAGTATTGGTGTTTCCAGTAACTCTTTATTCATATAATGGTTGTTAGACCAAACATATCTGCTAAAAGACTGTTTCAATTGCGAGAAGAGCGTAAATAATGCCCTAATTTCTTACAAAGCACAACAGAATCATTACTTTAGATTGCTATAACTGAATCATATAATTGATGATAATGTCAACAAAGGAGCGGCTAAAAGCCGAGATCAGATTGCAAAACTCACTACCCTTGCATTAATTCTATGGAATCAATCCAATATTACAAATAGAAAATAATAATAACAAGCAGCCGTAATTCCACTAAAACCTCAAATTCTAAAGGGAAAAAAAAAAAGGAAAACCCCAATCTCAGTATCATACTTATGATCCTTAAATCGACAGCAAAGGGTTAGTTGAAGAAGCGGAGGGAATGAATATGATATCAGTAGTCGTCGTCGTCGTTTCTCTTCTTGGGCTTGCGGTAGTTTTCTTCAATGTGTTTGGCTATGACGAGGCCGGTGGTGGTCAATTTCTTAATGTTAGGAACGTTGTAGTTCTGAGCCAAGTAGATGCCGAACATGGTTCCCGCAATCAAAGAGAAGCTGCTCCTCAGTATCCCCATCTTTGAGCTGATCTCGATTCAAGAAACAAAGGGCAGATTTGAATACAGAGAAAAGCTTCAAGGAAGGAGTGGCGCGTTTAGTGTATTATGTTATATACGCTCCGCTGTTGGAGTTTTAGTTAGAGCGTGAAGCCCACGATTGTGCAGAGTTGACCCCTTGTCCAAGCCTGCAAGGTAACGAATAGTAGGTTTCTATGCAAATGACTGCATTATTGTTCTGGTGGATTCTAATCATGCTGTTGAAACGACCGCGTGGAAGGTATTTACAAACAACTTTTTTTAATCAGACTGAAAAGAAAATTAGATAATACTATAATTTAACTCGGTTCTCTGCATCTTTTTTTTTCAAATTATTGTACTTAAATAGATACAATTTATTATATGATGTCTAATTATTATTTTATTAATGTTAGTGATACAATGTTTTCAATAACGTGTCTTTATTAATAATTATAATAGTTTACTATTAATTGTCATAAAGAATTCGTATAACACTCTAAAAGCATTTTTTACAAATAAATTTTAAATTTTATAATATTTTATAGTACCTTAATAATTTTATAATGACTATAAAAAGAGAATTATTTTATGTTTAATAATTATACACTCTTGAATTTTTTTGAAAAGCTTGAATATTTTTAAGTTTAAAATAATTTTATATAATTTGTATGAAAATTATTGTGGTAATACTTTTTATTTTATTATAAAATATAATCAAATATTAAACAAATTAATAAATAAGATATCCATATTAATATTTAAATATAAGCTCTAAACTTAAATAAAAATAACAAATTTTCAGATTAAAACCCTTATATTTTCATATATATAAATATATGTATCTGAAAATATATTGATGTGTGCGCGCCCACACATGTGCGTGTATGTGTGTTTGTGTTTGTTGAAAATTATAAGAAATTAAATTAATATCAATAATTCTATAAGAATATATACCAACGATAATCTATTAATATATATGCTAAGAAGAAGCATATTATAGCAATAATATAAACATTTCACACATGAAAACATAAAGTTCTCATATTTTCTTTAATTATGAAGATAAAAATAATATTTATATATGTAAGGAAAGAATTTTAAGAAACACTAGAAAAAATTTATGTATGATTATTAATTATAACTCATAATTTTGATAAAAAAAGTCTTACAATGTAAAGTTAAAAGATCTAAGTAAAATGCATTCAACCTTTGAAATAAGTAAAGACAATATTTAAAATCAACTGTGTTTAAGGGATGTTTCAATTGATGTTTTGATGATTACAAAAACATTAGTACTATTAATGAGTTTAATGTTTTGATGAGAATGAATGTGAGAACAAGATCTTATCATTACAATGGATGATTTTGTAATCTTCAATATCAAGACCAAGTCAAGCATAGAAGAAGATTAAGATATATTAAGGCCTTTGTATATTGAGTATTAGTTATTGTAAGCTCACATTAGTTGTTTTGATAGTTTAAAAGGCTCATCATGTATAAACATTTCATTTCATTTCATTACATAAGTCTTTCCATTCACTAAGAGGTATTGAAGCTTTTGGTTTTAATATAAAAGCATCTTGATCTTTTAAACAAACTTTAGAGAACATTTTAGGAAGTGTTTAATTCATAATTGTATTAATCAACTTGAGTTTGAGAGTTCAAAGTACTTAAAATCATGAATTTATAGTGATTGGTCAACCTATATGGGTTAGTGGTTGACTAGTATAAGTTAAAGTTGTTAAAATTGATGCACAAAAGTTTCTTGCAACATTAGTTGATGTATTAGTTGACTAATGTGTCATCTTGATCAACTAATATGCCTACTAGTCGACCAATATCCCAAAACATTATAAATAGGTGTTTCTTATTAGTTTTTATATTAAGAAGCATTTAAGTGCCTTTTACACACATTCAAATATTTTCAATCATTTCAGCATTTATTGTTTCATTTTGAGTGTGGGAGCCATTTTGAGATTATCAAAATAATCAAGTGACCAAGTTTGAATTATAAGCTCTTATTGAGGTTTTTGTTCATTGTATTTAGAGTGCTTAAAGTGGTTTTATGGTTCCTCTTGACAGAAGAATTATAGTAGAACTTTAAGAAGATGTATAATAGTTATTTTTACCATAAAGAATATATATAAGAGTTCTTTTTTATTGGTGCTACAAAAGATGTTATATGATGGTTCTTGTTCATTGTTATATGACTTATAAGCTCTTATTGAGGTTCTTGTTCATTGTATTTAGAGTGTTTAAGATGGTTTTATGGTTCCTTTTCACTTTAAAGAAAAATTGTAAAAGGGGTTTCTCTTTGCCATAATAAAGATTGTATAAAGGTTGTTCTTTCTCTTGAAAGAAGAATTATAGTAGAAATCTAAGAAGATGTATAATAATTATTTTATACCATAAAGAATATATATAAGAGTTCTTTTTTATTGGTGATGTAAAAGATATTATATGATGGGTTACTCTACACCCATTGAAGGAAGATAATAGTAAATTCCTAAATAAATATTGAAGGAGTAGGAACATGCCAAAGGTTATTGGTTGAACCACTGTAAATTGAGCTTACACTTCTTCTTTATTTCTAAAATTATTATTGTGATTGTTTTGAGATTGTTATATATGAAATTATCGCAATCATTCATTGTAACAGCTCAAACCATCCGCCCATAGATATTGTCCGCTTTGGGCTCCAAGCCCCTTACAATTTTGCTCTTCCCACCCTTAGGAAAACGCGTCTATGGTAGAGAGATATCCATACCCTTATAAGGTATACTTCGTTCCCTCTCTCCAGCCGATGTAGGATCTCATCATTCACCCCCCTTAGGGCCCAGCGTCCTATGCTGGCACGTCAGGTCGAAAACTGGCTCTGATACCGCTTGTAATAGCTCATACTACCTGCCCACAAATATTGTCCACTTTGGGCTCCAAGCTCCTCACGGTTTTGCTCTTCCCACCATTGAGAAGATGCGTCTATGGTGGAGAGGTATTCATACACTTATAAGACATACTTCGTTTCCCTCTCTAGTCGATGTGGGTTCTCATCATCCACCCCCCTTAGGGCCCAGCCCTCTTTACAACCCAGCGTCCTACGCTGGCACATTAGGTCAGGAACTGGCTTTGATATCACTTGTAATAGCCCAAACTACCCGCCCATAGATATTGTTCGCTTTGAGCTCCAAGCTCCTCACGGTTTTGCTCTTCCCACCCTTGGGAAGACGCATCTATGGTGGAGGGATATCTATACCCTTATAAGGCGTACTTCGTTTCCCTTTCCAGCTGATATGAGATCTCATCATCCACCCCCTTAGGGCCCAACCCTCTTTAAGGCCTAGCATCCTACACTGGCACATCAGGTCAGGAACCTACTTTGATACCACTTGTAATAGCCCAGACCAACCGCCCATAGATATTGTCCGCTTTAGGCTCCAAGCCCCTCACAGTTTTGCTCTTCCCACCCTTGGGAAGACGCATCTATGGTGGAGAGGTATCCATATCCTTATAAGGCATATTTCGTTCCCCTATCCAGCCGATGTAGATTTAACAATGTAAATGCCTTAAAATTAAAGACATATAGCACACTTGCAATGAAATCGGGGGAATTCTACGTCTCTTGTGTGGTAATGGCATACATCCGGGCTTGGGATTGTGATTGGTTGCTTCGCACCTCAGTTTTAGCACTAGTATCTACTGAACTGATTCTACCTCTACCTCTACCTCTACCTCTTGTCCCCCTCCACTAAGTCTACTATACTGAATATTCATTTCAGTTATTGATCCCCCTCTCATTCCAGACTACACTCCCGCAATGGCAGGATAATCTCTGATCTGATGCTCAAAAGAGTCACATCGTAGGTAGGCTCCCGATATGTTCCAACATTCTCCACCATGTCTCTTCCCATAATGCTCATAGCTGGGCATCTATTGTGCCTGCCCATTATATGTCTATCCTCCAGATATTTGACCTCTACTAAAATAGACAAAACCACCTCTGGGCCTAAACCCTGATTCTCTCGATCTCAGCTGTGATCGTGATGGCCTATTATGGCGTTTACTGAATCTTTTGCTAGAATAATCTTGGAACTCACCCTGTATCTTCAGTTTAAACTCCTGCTTGTACTCTCCTCATTCATCCTTCAGTAATTGCTCAATTCAAAAGGAAGTCGCTCGCAACTCCATAAAGCTACTCAAATTGGTGATAACCAGCCTTGTCCTGATCTCCATGTTTAGCTCATCTTCAAACTGCCTATACTTATCTTCCTCCATCAGGATCAGAGCAGTGGCATACCCCAACAACTCATTAAACCACATTTCACATTCGACTATTGTGAGATTCCTTGTTTCAAATCGAGAAACTCCTTTCTCTTCCTATCTAGGTAGATCTTTGGCATATAATTTTCCTTGAAGACCTTCAGAAAGTCTTCTCATGTTAGCCTACAAGGTCAGACAGAGCTACCCGGGACGGTCTTCCACAACTGATAGGCTGGACCTTGGATTAACGAGACTGGGTAGTCAAAGTTCTCGTCAGATTCACAGTCCATCTGATCAAACATCCTCTTTGTCCTTTTCAACCATCCCTCTACCTCAGTAGGGTCTGTACTTCCATAGAAGTCCACAACCCCCTGCTTCCTGAGCTTATCATATCTTCTTTCTGTCTTCTCAGGAACTCTCTAAGGCATTTTTTAAGACTGGAGCATAGGAGACTCTCTATTGGCTCCTATTGACTCAAGGTCAGCTGACTCTGTGACTCGATCTCCTATAGCAGATTGTAACACCCCACTCCCGAGTGACCCGAACCCGATATCGTTGGTGATATCCGAGTTCGTGCCCCGCGAGGGTGGCGTACTACATCAGTCGGTTAAAACTCAGTATAACATTTTCTTCTCTCTCTTTTTTTTAAAACATTTATTCACGCGAAATACACAGTAACAATCTGAGCCCACGGAAAAAGGAAAACAATTTCAGTTATTACAGACAGTCAACAGTAATTACAATAGTCAATGAGTAAAAATCATAAAACCACAATAGGCTCATTATACATACAAAGCATTGTTGGACAATGATTGCGGAAACTAATTCGATAAGATACTAATGCAGACACGA
>JAOQMQ010000195.1:26577670-26592090 GCA_027563845.1 Erythroxylum subrotundum | reverse complement strand
TGTCAGTAAAGTTATGGCTTCCGCGCCAAAGATTCCTCAGTTGGAATTAGAGCTTCGGCCCGGTTAGAAATTTCTTCAAGGGTTCGTTGGGATAACCTTAGTGTGGCCCCGCTAACGTTTTTAGTTTGTGTTTTGGATCGTTGGGTTCCGGGAACGTGGTTCGACACCAAGGTCGGGCTTCGGGAACGGGACCCAACATGAAAGATTTGGGGAAATTGAAATTCTTCTTAGGGATTGAAGTGACCAGAAAATTAGATGGCATTTTTTTGTGTGTTAACGCAAGTATGCGTTGGATATTTTTCAGAGATGGGTTTGTTGGGATCCAAGCCTGTTAAAACTCCACTAGAGCAAAATCATAAACTTGCTCTTTCTGAGAGTGCTGCTATGAATAATCCTGCGCGGTATCAACGGTTGGTGGAACGACTTATTTATCTCCCCATAATTCGGCCCGAGTTGTCTTATTGTGTGCATATTCTCGCTCAGTTCATGTAGCAGCCCAAGAAAGCACACTGGGAGGCAACTGTCAGAGTGGTCCGTTATCTGAAAGGAAATCTAGGTCAGGGTATTCTCTTGCGTGCTAATAGTGATCTCACTTTGTCTGCATATTGTGATTCTGACTGGGCTAGCTGTCCATTGACGAGATGCTCGCTGACTGGTTATTTTGTTCTTTTGGGCAATTCTCCCGTTTCATGGAAGACTAAAAAGCAACAAACAGTGTCTCGCACTTCTGCTGAAGTTGAATACCGGTCTATGACCACATCAGCGTGTGAACTTAAATGGTTGAAAGGTCTATTCGCTGCTCTTGGTATGGAGCATTCTAAACCGATGAACTTGTATTGTGATAGTTAAGCCGCATTACATATCACTGCTAATCTTGCGTATCATGAACACACCAAACACATTGAAGTGGACTGCCATTTCATCCGGAATGAGATACTAAGTGGTAACATTCGTACAGCATATGTCCGTAGTTCATAGCAACTTGTCGATATCTTCACGAAGGCATTGGGTACAGGTCAGTTTGGTTTTCTTCTTTACAAGTTGGGCATTAGAGATCTCCATGCTCCAACTTTAGGGGGGGTCTTGGAATGGTAGCTATCAACTGTTATTATTTAGGAACGGCAACTATCAACTATTATTTAGGAAGTTTGTGTATATCTT
Organism: Erythroxylum subrotundum; assembly: GCA_027563845.1. NCBI lineage: Eukaryota > Viridiplantae > Streptophyta > Magnoliopsida > Malpighiales > Erythroxylaceae > Erythroxylum > Erythroxylum subrotundum. Next base: position 26,590,929 of record JAOQMQ010000195.1, on the reverse strand, counting down.
TTCCTTTTTGCTTCGTTTTGTGATTCTTATACAGCTTGGGTAGTTTAGCTAGATTAGGAATATAATTGAGAGCTGTAACTTCTTGTATATATATCTCTCGTTTTCAATGGCAACACAGATCAGAATTCTCATTCCCAAAATTTCTTAGTTGTTTTCTTTACATATGCATTCTTTTATCTCGGTTTTAATATGTGATTTAACGTTTATTTTATATGTAGCAAACTCTTTCCTTTAAAATTTTTATTTGTTGATCAATTGATTTTTATACCTTTTTGATTAAAAATCTCTTAAAAATTAATCTTTATATCATTGATGTCTTTTTTCACCCTTTCAAATATTATAAGTTCATTAGCTTCTATTTTTTTTATTCTTGACTTCAAACTAACTTAATAACAACTTTATTTTTATTTCAAAGTAAGGTTATTATTAAATCAATTTTAACTTCAGTTGTTATAAATTGTACCAACACTAAGTTATGTGATCAACAATAACTACAATTATGAATTAAAATAGATCACTTTTGGGGTTAAAAATAACAAAAAAATAAAATTAATACTAAGAGTTAAAATTTTCTTTGTTAACAATGAAAAAGTCAATTTGTAATAAATTATGCAAGATATAAGCAATCTACATATCAAATAAAAGGTTTACATTTTAAATTTGTACCTTTACAAAAGAATTTTTAATTGTTTTACTTTGAAAGAGCGGATATCATATATATATTAAATCTGAATCGAACTTGTGAGGAACCAAAAATAATTATTATTATGCGTATTCGACCACCAACTAAATACATTGATATGGTAAAAAATGTGATCGAACACTTTGATTGGGCTTTAACATTTTAAGTCCTTAATGTTTGTTTGAACATCTAACAACACACATCCTTCCTCCCATAGTGTTATTTCCATTTCTTTTTTTTTTTTGAATGGAAATGATGCAGTCAAGCTATATTAGTAGTGTCAAAATGCAGAGTGTCGTACAAAAAAGATGATGGGCATATCCCCCATTTTAAATCAGGCATAGAACTAGCAGCAAGGGCAATACTATGAGCCGCTTGGTTCGCTGATTTGCGAACAAACTGAATAGCCATTGTTGGCAACAAAGACAAAAGATATTTGCAATCTTGTACAATTGCACCAAAGTAAGAGAAGTCAAAAGTAGTAGACTGTAAAGCATTAATAAGAAGTAAAGAATCAGACTCCATAATATCACACCTCGCCTGAGTTCGTTTCAGTCAACTAAGAGCTTCTCGGAAAGTCAAAGCTTCGCCTAAAGCAGGATCTATCATACCTGGAATTGTCATCATCTTCCCCATCATACCTCTTCCATTGGAATCCCGCAAAATCATACCCATACCAAATAGCTGCTGCCCAGCTACGACGGAGACATCAACATTACATTTGTAACACCCCGCTGGTGGAGGGCTCCATGTAGTAAGAGGATGTGGTGAAGTCGTAACTGCAGAAAGAACATGAGCCACCTTCCATTCCTGTAGATGTTGTCTACTATGCTGCAGGATAGATTTTGGAGATGAAGATATTTTGTTCCAAACCACTTGATTTCTATTCAACCATAACCCGTAAATCACCATCAAAGCTTCGTGTCGAATATCCTCTGGTAGCGTTTTCACCCAACCAAACCAGTCCGTTAATGTGTTCATTCGTCACCACCCAACCAATGATAATACCCAAGTATGCTGACCCACAAGACAAGTTAAGAAGATATGGTGTTCCGTTTCGGGATGAATACCACAAACCGGACAAACACTTGGAACAACCAAAGATTTTCGTTGCAAATTTACCATACATGGCATAAGAGCCAAAGTTGTTCTCCAACACATATGCTTAACTTTCTCAGGGATGTTTGCTTTCCAAATAAAACTCCAAATATCATCAGTAATGTGGATGGGTATACGTGGTACCTGAAAGCGTTGTCTATATCCACTCTTAATAGTGTAAAGTCCTCTTCGGTCATGTGTCCAAGCCCAAACATCACTTTGCTTTTAAAGAGGCAAAGGTATTTAGTTAATTAACATGATGCCCCGTTGCTGGAAAAAGTTGTTCAGCTGTAGATCATCCCACTTTTGGAGACTTGGTATAATAAAAGAAGAGACTTTACATTGATCTAAACCTGAAGCCATAGGAGACACCACATACGGTTGATTAGGATCAGGCAACCATGGGTGATGCCACACCAAAGTATCTTCCCCATCTCCAATACGCCTATAGCAGCCTCTCGTTAACCCATCTCGAGCTTCTAAAATGCTGCGCCATATGTATGAAGGATTATTACCAAGTTTTGCGGCCCAAAATAAGGAGTCTTGGTAATACTGTCCCTTTAGAACTCTAGCAGCTAGGGAAGATGGATTGTGTAATAAACACCATCCCTACTTGGCCAAAAAAGCAAGGTTAAACTCGTGGATACGTCTATAAGCAAGACCACCCTTGTCCTTCGGAATGCACAAATAATCCCATCTCCGCCATCGAATTCCAGTTGAGTCCCCACCACTCGAGGTCCAATAAAAAGCATTCATCAGAGATTCAATTTTCCTGCAAACATTCAAAGGAAGTAGAAACAAAGACATTAAATAATTAGGAATGGTTTGTGCAACCATTCGAATAAGGATGTCTTTGCCTGCTCGTGAGAGAACTTTCGATTTCCATCCTGCCAATCGTTTAGCCACTTTATCCACAATATACTGAAACACATGTTGTTTATCTCTTCCAATAATTGCAGGCATTCCTAAATAGGACTGATGTTGGTTCACTTCCGTAATACCCAGGTTCTGGCAAATAAGTTGTCATCCTGCACAATTGACATTGGGACTAAAAGATACTGCCGACTTGGTTAAATTGATACTTTGTCCAAAAGCGTCTTCATAAATTCTAAAACAGTGCTTCAAATTTGTTGCCTCAATAACGGACGCTCACATAAAAAATAAACTATCGTCAGCAAATAATAAGTGTGATACAGATAAAACTCTTTGGCCCATTTTTATGCCATGTAATAAGCCCTACGCCACATAACCCGATAAGATAGCAAATAGGCCCTCGACACAAATTATAAATAAGTACAAAGATAACGGATCACCTTGTTGCAACCCACGTGATGGAACAATCGACCCCAACTCCTGTCCATTGTGTGCAATATAATAAACTACCGATGAAACCACCTTCATAATCTTTTGTATCCAATGGGAAGCAAAACCCAACTTCGTTATCATAACTTGCAGAAAACCCCATTCCATACGGTCATACGCTTTTGTCATATCCGTTTTTATCACCATATACCCATTCCGTCCTTGATTTTTCCATTTCATAACATGAAAACATTCATGGGCAGTTATAATACTATCAGTTATCAACCTATTCGGAATGAACGCACTTTGTGTTTCCGAAATAACAGAGTCCAGTACGCGCTTCAACCTGTTTGCCATCATTTTACAGACCACTCGATCTATAACATTCGTCAATGATATGGGCCGTAAATCAGAAACCACTTCAGGAGTAGTCTTCTTTGGTAATAGAATGATATTTGTTCGATTTGTACCAGGTAAACTAGTATCATTATGAAGAAAATCGAAACAAGCTTTACAGATCTCATGCTTAACAATTGACCAATGTGTCTTAAAAAAACCTGGATTAAAACCATCCGGCCCTGGAGATTTATCAGAATGCATTGAAAACAAAGCCATTTTCACATCCTCCTCCGTATAGGGTGCAAGAAGCATGTCGTTCTGCTCATCAGACACCTTCGGATGCACCCACCTCATAATCAAATCAGCAGTCCCCATATGAGAAGTAAATAAATTTTGATAAAAGTGAAGGACAATGTCTTCCATACTCGAATTCCAGGTCTTCCACACACCCAAATCGTCTTTCAGCCGATCGATTTTATTCTTTCGCTTTCTATGTGCTGCCATTACATGGAAAAACTGAGTGTTAGCATCCCCATTCTTCAGTCATACCTGTTTTGCACGTTAACTCCAATATAGCTCCTGTTGTGCCAACAAAGCCCCATATGTTTCCTCAACGTTCTTCAATTCAGCATTGTCGACAGACAAAGCATGTCTACGTAAGAACATTAAACGTGCTCTGCATTCCCTTAGGTTGCGTGTGAATTGTTGATGGAACGTTGCTGCCCATCTTGCAATTGACGTTGCGCAAACTTGTAACTGATCTTCCATTGCTAGATGAGAGCTACCCCTCCAACACTCACGCACCACATCCTTACAATCCGTCTCTAAACTCCAGGAATTTTCATACTTAAATTTTTTTGTTATATAGCGTGGTTCATCAATGCCCAAAGATAAAAACAATGGTTTATGATCAGATTGAATCAATTCTAATACGTATAAGATCACATTAGGAAACCGTTTCAACCACTCCCCAGTCGTTACCGCTCGATCCAACCTTTCCTTCGTATCATTCATCCTCCGATTCAACCATGTAAATTTGGCCCCGTGACAACCTATATCCCTTAGATGATAGTTATCAAGACTCTGTCTAAAAGCTTCCAAAGCCCAATGGGGGTGTGGTGCTCTGCCTTCCTTTTCAGAGTTATACATAAGATCATTAAAATCTCCAATCACAGCCCAACCTTCCTTTTCAGTGTTGTACATAAGATCATTAAAATCTCCAATCACAGCCCAAGGTAAATTGGAAACAGATGCTAAAGAAAGTAATAAAGCCTAACTTCGTCTTCTATTCTGCAAGCCCGGAAAATCATAAAAAACCTGTTAATCTCCACCACGACCCTGAGCCGATTAAACACTGAACATCGATATGCCTGGCTGAAAAACTAAGAATACTCATATGTTCCAAACCTTTCCAGAATAAAGCCACCCCACCAGTCAAACCAATCGAATCCACAACAAAAGAACCAGTATATCCCAATTTATCTCTTATTTTGAACACTCTGTCTTTCATAATCATAGTTTCAATTAGAAAAACAAAGGTGGGTTTCTTAATATGTATTAGGTCCCTAAGGGTCCGAACTATTTGTTGGTTCCCAAGCCCCCGACAGTTCCAACATAATGTACTCATCGCTCTAGATGGGCCTGGAAACTAGAACCCACCACATCCTCGTTTTTTGAAATTGGTGCCCCCGAGGCAGGCATAACATCCTCCTCATATCCATTGTCAACAGAAGCCATATCCTCATCTGAGTTTGAAACCATATCCTCCCTCCTCCTTTTTGAGTTAAGAATCAATCTATTGACTTCATTCATTTCCAGGATAGGGTTGATCGCAAGAGTAGTATCCAAATTAACCACCTGCTTCCCATCCGCAAGGTGAAACTGAGAAGATCCTCCTATACCCGCCACCAGCATATCATTCGTCACCCGTATCCGATCACCCTGTGCCATAGGCATGAAGCAGGAGGTACCCCCTTCTTAACAGTAGCAGTTGCCTTGTTTTGTGAAAGGCACCGTACTTCATCTTCAAATCGCAGCCATTTCTCTCCAATGCGATTTGGTTTTTTAGTTGAGGCTTTCAACCAAGGACCATAAGGGAATAATTCATGTGGGATTTTCGGAAGATCATACAATTTGACACAAAACCGATCAGAATGTCCTAGAATTCCACAGAAGCAACAAAACTGAGTAAGCCTTTCATACTTCAAATCTGCCCAGAACCAGTTAACTCCAAGTTTGGATAATTGCATTCTCCTTTTAATTGGAGTAGGAACATCCATACGGATTCTTACCCTTATGTATTCCGCCCATAACTCAGAATAATTTCTTGGATCAGACTCCAAGTATTCACCAATATAATTGCCTACATCCTTTGCCACAATTTTCGACATAAAACCATTCTTCAGATTGTGAACCTGAACCCATATGTCAACAGAAGTGAGCTGTACATCAGTCGGATGTTCACCAGACTGTAATTCCTTAACCATCACCAAGTTCTGTGAAAAACTCCACAGGCCTCCTTTTAGAACACGTTCCACATCAAGTTTATGGAAGAATTGAAAAACAAAGACATTATTACCTATCTCCTTAACAAACATTCCCTTAACAGGTCCCCATACGCTAGCCATGGTTTGCTTGAAAGCTGGAACATTTATGGATTTATCTGTGAGAATACGACCCACCACACAATGTTGCCATTCCGTAAGAGTACGAGCAGAGATATTCTGATCGTTGTTCTGAAGTTGGATACGCCCTTTCGTTTCCTGTAATTCCAGCTATTCGTTAATCTAAGCAATCAGCGCAGTGGCATCTACAAGATCACCTATAGCCCCACACGAGTAGAGAAAAGGGGAAAACAGAACCGAGGAAACAAAGGAACAAAGGCATAAAAGAAAGGAAAGTAAAGGGAGAGAGAGAAAGGGGAAAACCGAGAGAGGCGCAGACGACAAAGAGTAAAAAAATTAGGGCAAAAAACAAGAACTTGTTGACGAAACAAGAGGAAAAAAGCTCCTGCTACAGACGACAGGAGAGAACCTTTCCTTATCTTTTTATATTATTACTTAAACATGTTATCAAAATTTACAATAAACTTTAACTTGTGTTGCTTGTGTTATTTCCATTTCTGTTTCTTCTCTGCAAAAGCGGTTCAACTTTGACCCAACCTATGACACAACATGTCTTTAAATGTTTTGTTTATTTCATTCAACCAAAAAAATATACAAGATTTCTCATTCATACAAGTTGAGCCCCTTTTTATATATCTGTTTAGATTAGGTCTTCAAACCAATTATTAAAACAATTCAACCAGTTAGGTCGATTCAACCATAAAAATCTTGAATTGTTTAACTTTTTAGTTTAATTTTCAACTTTTTTGTTCAATTTATTTTAATAACTCTTATTGTTATAAACTAATCAATTTATTACTTAATCAGTTAATTTTTGTAAATTATTAAGTTGTTATAATCAGAAAAGAATTAATTTTCATTTAACAACTTTTTTAATTAAACTTTAAATACTTCCATAAATAAGGACATTCTTTTTTAGTTATAATTTAAATTCTTTAATTTTATTTAACTTTTAACCGATTTTATGAATCTAATACCGATTTAACCTTTTAAACCTTAAATCTCTTGTCTTACAAATTTAAATTCCGGACCATATTTAATAATGTTTACTTCGTGAACAGCTATTGTTTGCTAACCATATTTAATAATGTTTACTAGAAATATTTAACAATTGCTGAGATTGTCCAGAGGGAGGAATTGGTTTTCCTCGACACCGACGTTTTGGATCGTTAGTTCATTTTAATACTAAAATGGGAGAGGAAAAATAGAGAAGTGACACTAACTATGATTAATCTTTGTCCTTGTCCATCCTAGGCATGTGATAGCTTTAGGTGTTTCTTCTTAGGTTGAACAGTATGCGATAGAGAGAGTATATTAAAGTCATGCCTAAAAAATTAAATCCGAAGGACGAGAGTAAATTAAGCAAGTAGAGCTCGAACTGAACATGACCCATGTGGCTTGATTAGGACTTGTATCCCATGAAACCAAAGTCCCCAACTAACCCAAGAACATAGCATATGATTATTGATTATAAAATTAGAAAAATAAAAAAGGAAGGAGACGTGTTTGATGCAATACATGCATAAGAGAGAAATTTTCAAACAAGCATCATAAACTCAACGCGATGAATCATGTTACTGTTAACTAGAATGATTTCCAAAATTCTATTGACCTACGTATGAATGCAAATCTCATACCCCTAAACACAAAGATGAGAAGAAGAGCCAAAAATAAAGGAGATTGCCTCATGCTAGCTAGTGATGTGAAAATAAACGATGCATTATGCACATAGTGGCTTTATTTAACTTGAGACTTAGTCAGAACTCAACAAAAACTAGACAGAAGGCTAAATAACTTGTACCAACAGTCAACAGAGATTGATAACTGGCTATAATCCCATAATGCGAGTTGACTGCGACTTCTAAGGAACTTCTTGGAACATTAGTATCAAGTTTAAGACGAAAGTAGCTATTCTAAAGCAAATGCATCAATGCACTTGATGACGAATGAACAAATTTTATCACAAGGAAATAAACCAAGTCCACCGGACGTGGGAGTAGTACTAACAGATATTTCAATTCTGTCAAGTTTTTTAAAATAATTTTTTTAAAATTAAAAATATAGAATAATTTATTTTTTTTAATTAGATTAGAATCTAGATTGTCCAAATCCAAGCTTATTTGAAGTCCAACTTCACAGGATTGGCCACCGACATGGGATTATTACTAACAAATATTCCATTTAGAATTAGGGATGACAATGGCCGTTAAGCTTTTTTAAAATTAAAAATATATAATAATTTATTTTTTAATTAGATCAAGGTCTAAATTGTTCAGACTTAAGTTTACCTGAAGTCCAACTTTTTTAAGTAAAACAACGTTATTTTGTTTAGAATAATTAGACCTCAAGTTTGTCTGGACATGGACTTAACCTATAAGTCGATTCATTAAAAACAACTAAATTTAGACCATGTGTTAAAAATTGCCATCACTGCTTAGAGTCTTGAGAACTAATCAGTAAATATTAGTATTGGATTAATAAAATAGCTCCACATTCAATTCCCAGTGTCTAACTCAATGAGATTCTGTTACTTGTCAGTGTTTAGTTTAAAAAACAATATGAATTCTTAGCAGGGCTGATAGCCAACTTTTCTTTACTATAGCTAAAGGCTTCTCAGTTCTTGAAAAAAATGTATTAAACAGAGCAGATCCTTCGTCGCGAGTAATTGGTTGGCCATAATTCCTCCACTAGTCATATCAGCTTAGATGTTCCCGATCGCTTTCTGGAGTTGATTTTGAACAGCTACAGATTCAGTTCTTGAAGAAATAGAGGACGTGGGATCCAAACCAGCACTAAAAGCATAATTTTCAGGTTTATATACTATTGATGCTATTAATAGATATGTCTTTCGTGCAATTGGAAGGTTACTTATTGAATAACTGACTAGGATAAACATTAAAACCGAAAAGAGCCATGTTCTCAAAGAAATCAAAGTCACCCCTAGGCCAAAACTTTAATTAGCACCTCCAAGCAGAAGCTGACATCAGCTCTCGCCGCTGCCAAAAGAGAACAAGCAAGGCTTGACGCTTCTCCACATGAAACCCCTTCACTGGTGTCCTTTTCACAACATAATCTGCCTGAGTCTCTGTGAAGTTACTGAATGTAATAGGCGAAAGCCCAGCAGAGGCAAAGATAGTCTTCCAATTTGGCAATTTGTCCGGGACACGAATACGTCCTAAAATAGTACTTTCAATCCTTGGCTGGAAAAGAAACTTTTCAATCTTGTTAGTAGCATCCACAGGCACATTAACAGCATCCAACGACTCCAATATGTGAATATATGATTGAAGGGCATGGATGATATGCTCTGGGAAACTAAGATCACTTCGATCAACCCCTTGGTCCAACGACACTATAATCTTTGGTGACAGCTGCTTCACAAAGCGTAGCAGTGAGGGTAGTGCAGACGGTTGATGCGAACAAGACCAGGTGGGTAAATTGACTGCAACAGCCTCATTTTCTTTTGGTGGAAGAAAGGGAGTACCATAGCAGTTTTGCTCCAAAGATTCAAAGTTAACCATGTGAAGCTCGAAACTGATACCAATCTCATTAGCAAAAAGGGTTAAGTTTTCACGCATAAGACTAATCTCAATGGGTTGGTAAGTTGAAGGAGAGGCAAAGGCGGTAATTTTTAGCGAGGGACTAAAGCTATTTCGTGGAAGCTCCTGCATAAATGAAGCCCATTGAACACCAAAACCAATATCGAAGTCAATTATGTGGATTTTATCAGCACCAATGACAGCTTCAAGAAGGGCCTGGTTGCAAGTGAAGTTGGCAAATTGGATCAGTGGAGAAACTTCAGAAAAGACTTTGTAAGCACCCATTTTGAAGATGGCATCGTATGGGGTTGGGTTCTTAGGCTGCAGGGTAGTGACTGGATTGCTGTTCATGAGGAGATTTTGCAAAGCCTCCTTAAAGCAGAAAGCTACTCTGCAGACAGGCTTTCCTGCTGGTGAAAGTTGTTGATTGAGCCGTGCCAATATCGCTTGCGCCTGTGAGAAGTTCCCAGTTCCTACCAGCTCCGCTGCCTTGTAGAGCTGGTCCAGCAACACGTGTTGGTGATGTTGATATTGTTGGTAGGACAGTTGAGGTCTCACATCTTCCTTCTTTACAGCAATTGGTTTCTGTTGAAGAAATTGCTGTTGTTGACGATGTCCAGGATTGGAGAATGGGAGTTGTGGTATTATCTGAGACATAGAATCCATCGTACCACTGTTGTGCCGCTTGGATTGGGGCTGAAGCAAGTGACTTTCTTGCTGAGGAATCCATAGAGGAAAGAAGTTGGGATCTTGACGGTGTTGATGATGAAATTGTTGCTGGTTCATCAGCGGCCGTGGATTTAATATTTGAGGCTTCACCTCCGGAATTTCAGTTTCTTGGTGCTGATCATGATGGTATAGAACACCTGGAGAAAGAAAAGTATCGTTAATTAGCGAGTCAAAAACTAGATTTTGTAAACTTGAATTGCTACTGTAGTTGTCGCCAACCAATCCAACACTTCTGCAATTAATCAACCCTGCAGAAGAGCTCGGAGTAATTAAACCAGATAATGTTTTTCCATCGCTAGTGTCGTTACTATTTGGCGTTCCCGGAAAAGCACCTAAGTTGTTACCATTTTCATCAAAATTCAGTGGATTGCTTCCATTCTGCGACAGCTGCTTGAGGCCAAATGACGAATCATCCATCTCCCCTGCTATCCACTTCAACAAGGACGGTTCATGACTCGGTTCAGACAGCAAACTTTCCCAATCCTCCACCCCAAGTTCACATCTTTCTCCGCCGGACACAATTCCATGTCCACATGGGATGGGTTGCAACTCTACTGCCCAGTCATCTTTTCTGTCAGGACCCGTGAGAGTGTTGTGGTGGTCGGTGGAGGAAAGAGTTGAAGCTGATGTGGGCGGGCTAGGACTTGTTCTCATATGAAGAACTAAGTTGGGTTCAGTACGTCCTCCTGTAGCTGATGATGGTTGTGTGAACAAATGCTCTTGTTTCACGCAAATTGAAGCGAAACCAGAAATATCAAAACCACCGTTTCCCTGCAACTGAAAAGGCATATCTATCACATGTACACCAACCCAACAGAGACGCCAACAGACAGTATATAAAGAGAACAGGAGTAGGCCATACTTTGCCTAGTGAGCTGATAGGATGTGTTGGCTTTGCTCTAGTAGGATGTCGAGATTTGGACAAAGAACGAAAATATCTTCTTCTCTAATTGAGATTTTAAGCTCAAGTTCGCTCCTTGCATGACATGAATCGTTATCTCCAACTGTAACACAAGAAACGAACTTATCAAAAAACTTGCTTCGATTACTCTTGACAAAACTTTTTCTCTTCCACTTGAGCTCCATTATTTATCGACCCCCACCTCACTCCAGCTTCATGTTCATCTCTTTTGCTTCCCTTTTCCTCTCTCTTTAGTCGCTATTGTGGTAGTGTTGTGTGGCTGTTCTTTGTTCTTAATTCTTCTACTCTGTTATTGTAGAAGAAATACTCTGCCGTCTGCACCCCTCCCTGCTTTCCCAAGGATGCGTGAATCGTGAAAAAGGCAATAAAATGCCTCTCCCTCTCTGTCCCTCTCACTGTCGCTGCTATTGTTTTCTTTTTTCTTTTTTTTTTCTCATCTTCTACTTTTTGCCCTTTTAAGTTTTAACTGCAACCATTCTCTCTCTCTCTCTCGCGTTCAGGAACTGTCAAATTCGGCAGCAGTATGATTGCGTTGTCATTCCCTTATTCGAGAAGAGGTAAAATCAGTCCCAATTCTTTTGATACAGGAGCACCCCAATCTTCACAAATTTACGCCTTAGTCCCTTATGCTTTTATATTTTTGATACAAGAGAGAAGAGTATTAATTTAAAAATATTTTATTATTTAATTTTACTTTCAAAGCATATCTTAATATAAAATTTCATAATCATAATTTAAGGCCATATTTTTCACTCATTAAAGTTTCATTCTAAGCTAAAACCCATCAGCTAAGTAGAAGTTTTAACAGGCAAAAGAGGACGTAAGCGGGGATTTCTTACAAGTTACTAGTCCATCCTTAACGTGAACAACTCGAGAGTGCTTTTGGTGAAAAAATCATGCTACTTGTTGTTTGTTGAGAGCTTCCTACCTAGCTTTAAACATCGGGGAATTTTATCATCTCTAACGTCGGGTTTGGTTTGATTTACTGAAATCACCGTTCATTCTTAATATATTTTTAGTAATATGTTATTCTTTTGTTTGGTCCAATAAAATATACAGAATATATAAATTTAAGGATTTACTTATTTCTTAAATTTAGGGAATAAATAAATATATTTTTCTCATATCTTTATCTATTTTAAGTGGGTTGAAAATAAAAATAAAAATTTGTTAGACAAAAATATCTTTAAAAAATTCACATACTTTCTTAGCTATAAAAATATAATAATTAACAGAAGCAGCAGAAGAAGAAAATTAATAATAATAATAATAATATAGTTAGTGAAGTTTAATAGATATTTTGATCTTTTTGTTATTTATTTTTTGTTATTCTAAAATTTTATTTTCAAATTAAACATTAGTATTATATTATTATTAAAAATTATTAAGAATAAAGTAAACTAAATAATATATATTTTATTATATTCTTTATCTATTATATTTCTAAAAAATAACTATTCCATTGTTTATTTACTTTGCAGATGAACCGAACTGTCTTGTAAGGGTTGTAAAAGTATTGCTTACCCTAATTGACTTGGTTATCACTTTTTTTTTTTACTATAATTAACATTATTTAGTTATGAGCTTTTTTTTTTTTATAAGAGGGAATAGAAAATCAATTACACAGCGGGTCTCGAGGAACCAAATCTAACGACAGCTTTTTAGTAACCAAACCTAACAACACACCTTAACTAAACCATATTAATATAGAAGTTGAGACTTCAACTCAATATTATAATAATTATTAAAAGTTATATCCAATGTTTTATATTTTACTGGCCGAAAAATAGTACTAACAAATGTCTACCGAAACTGATCAGCAAAAAGTAAAAAATTTTAAAAGCCTCCACTAACCACTGCCGATAGTGACTCTATATAGTCTCTACTCTCCTTCTACCACTTTTATTTAATACATTCAAACTTTAATTTTTTAAAAAAACTTTTATGTATTTTTTAATTTTAAAAATAAATTTTTTAAATAATAATAATAATTATAAATTAAATAAAATTTTAAAATAAATTAT
>JAOQMQ010000195.1:26539101-26576230 GCA_027563845.1 Erythroxylum subrotundum | reverse complement strand
ACAAGATAATTATAAACTAGTTGATTTACATATTTATATCAGCTTGACAATTTACACGAACCGATCTAGCATAATGCAATGTTCAGTGTGTTACAATGCACAAAGTAACTTGGAAGATGCTCGAACTTGTGTTTGTCTTTGTATGCCAATATATGCTCCAAACTACGCAGGCCTTGAGAAAGGCCATTGAGGTAAATATTCTACCCTGAGTAACATCAACGACTTGGTATTTGGTAGCGAATCGGAAGCATTTGAACAGCGTAAATTGACGTTTCTTTAACCATATCCAAGTGCTCTGAGCAGTGGGCTTGAATCAGGCTTGGGCTTGATGTTGTTGGTCTTCTGATCTGACTTCTCCTACTATCGTTAAGTGCGAGGGGAGTGATAAATGAACTTTGACCAAGAAAAAAGAATTGAGTGACAAACAACTGTTAGAAAAACGACACGTAGAAGCAATTGGTGATGGTTGCTTGCCACATCAGATTGCATAATCGTTCTTGATTCGATTGAAACCGGGAGTGCAGGTGAATTTGTAAGGATTTTTTTTTTTTTTGGATAAATCATTGTAAGGAATTTTTTTTTTTTGGCTTAAGTAGGATTGTGAATTTAAAGTGTATTTATATATGCAGTCTTTTAAAATTTGAGATTAGAGTTTTGCCTCTCGTAAGGGACCTATTCGACTCGAGCGAGAATTAATCTGAATATGAATAACTTAAAAATACCTTATCATAATTAGAACCTATCTAAAACACCTGGTAAAAAAAAGAATTGATTCGATTGACTACATTATTAAAAAATTACGTACCAATAATAAATAGGATACAGTTATATAAAATTTTTATAAATATATAAATAAAATTAAATAGGACAGGGTTAAAATATCTTAAGGAGAACAGGTACTCCAACTTCCAAGGCAACCTTAAATTTCAACCGAAGTTTATATTTTTTACCCAATAATAATTATTATCTACGATTTTACAATCAGTTATATGGATAAAGGGTACAATGGTCAGATAACTTGATGGTAGGGTACAAGAAACAACTAGTGGAATCCTGGCATATTCTGCTTATCCTAAAGTAGAAGATGTTCTGTGTAACACTCACACCATTAGCGTTACTTCAAACCCAACTTTTTACCTCCACGTCTCATAAACCCGAACCCAGCTAAGTGGGCCCCAAAGTTAGCTTGAATTCGTGAGCCGGCAACACATACTAGAATATCCTTTTCTCAATTTCGTTCTGATAAAGTAAATCGATTTTTATAAAATAGATGAGAAGCTTTTTGTTTATTTGACATTTATTACGTCTTGAAGAGTTCGTGATCAAAAAGCTATCGCCTTTTTCTCTTATCGGCTTGGTTTCACAAGGTCTTTACCCTTCTTGATTGATTTTATCACATCTCTTCTTCAACCCCTTTTTATCTGTGTGTGTTTGTGATTCTATTGTCAATTCTGCGGCGTCATCAGTATCAGTAATCACTGATTTTTGAATCCGGTAGTAGGTTATCGTGAAGTCTTTGTATCATACTTGTTTATCTGAGCTAATTGCTGTTTGACTTTCTTGCAGAAGAAAGGATCTTTCTTTTTAAAATCTTGTTCTTGTTTTTACCTAATGATTGCGATTTATGTTTTCTGCTGTTGTACATATTTCGCTTCTTACATTTCCTCTCTGGGGAGTATTAAAGTTTGTATCTTTTGTATTTTTGGCTGGTTAATTTTGTACACCACTATCATGGGTTGCGTCTTTGAGGGTGGTATGATATGTTTACAGATGAATACCCACATGGACCTGAATTTTATAGACAAGAAAAGACTTTTGTATATGTGCTCCTAGATGTGTTTACGACATCGGATTATTTGATCAATACATTGAAAAGAAGGAATTGCACAAAAAAACTAAAGGAAAGTGTTTTGACTTGATTTTGTGTGGTGATTTCAGGAGTGATGGCGAAGAGTTGCTTCAAGCAAGAGCATGATTTAGGTACATGCTTATGATGTCTAGTATCCTTGTTTAGGTATACCAACTTGTGCATTATGTTGAACTCTTGACTTGTTTTCCTCTTCAGAGAAGAGACGCGCGGAGGCTGCTCGAATCAGGGAGAAATACCCAGATAGAATTCCGGTCAGAGTTTAACACGAGTTTGTATTATAAGTTCTGTTGCTCCTTCTGGTGAATGCTACATACTTTGCATTCATGCCCGTGGTCTATTTATACGAACAATTTGTAGAGCAAATTTTGAGAGTTGGGGCTGTAGTTAATTGAGGCCTTAGCAAATTTTGGTATTGGTAGATAGGTCAGTTTAAGTTTGGATCTTCAATTTGGATTTGCATGAGAGTTTAATGTTCTGAACTTAAAATGCATCTTTTAAAGTGGCAGGAAGGTTGCTGAAATGAGGACACTCTGCTTTTAGAAAAAAAAGTTGGCCACTCCTCATGCTCTAGCTTGTTTTGTCACCACTCTGTGCAGAACAAATTAGCTATGTTGAAAATTTTTGGCCTTTCTTAGCTTGGTCAAACTTATATTTGATTTTCTTATTTGCAAAATACTTAGTTATTTGTGTCACATTTAGTTACATGTCTCGATGCAAGTGCAATTTTTTGCCTCAGAAAGTATGATATGTGGGGTTAATATCCCAGATATTTGCTTATTGTTTCTGTTGTATCAAATTAATAGAACCTGCTTGGTTGATTTTATCTTGTCTATTGGTCCTCAATCTTACTTTTGCTTGAATTTTATGCTTTTAAGGTGATTGTTGAGAAGGCAGAAAGAAGCGACATACCTAATATTGATAAGAAGAAGTAAGCATATATTTTAATGCAGTCATTGTTGCTTGTTTTATTTCTATCTCTTCTTGCATCAAAGTCCATCTAGTCACATTAGTTGTTTTCTCTACTCTCGAAGAAAACCATTAAGGTTGAACGTTACCTTATTCTGTGGCATAAGATTGTTGGAGTTTTTCTTTTTTTGATAACAGGGGAATGGCAGCCACTATTATTTGGCATGTAATAGCCGTAAAATCACTTGGTCCAAATAGCTGTTAAGAGGTCTGATGGACCCAAGAAGCTCAAGCACTTAACTTTTGGGGAGTCTATGTGACTCAAAACTTTAAGACCTAATATTGGAGATTTTTAGGGATTCTCTTCTAACCACTGGAACAACCCCCTAAAGGGACTTGTTGGATCTCTTTTGTTCTTAAAACCAGTTAATGACTTTCCTTTTTGCAATCCTCATATATATAGTACAACGCTAGGTCAGACCTACATAAAATCTCTGGTGATGGTACATGCTCAAAATTCTTGCATGGCCCCCTTGGTTGAGGGTGAAGAAAGGGTTCAGGGGGTTGGTGTTGTGCTGAAATTGAAATCCGAAGAATTGATAATATATCCTCAAAGGTCACTACCTTAGATAAAGCAATAAACTAGATGACTTATGAAGTAAATCAAGTTTTCTAGTTTATTTGATTTTCAGACACTTGTCATTTGAAAAAAGTGAGAAAGCTGAACCCGTGAATCCATACATTTGTCTCTTTCCATATATGCTGATGGAGCCATGGTCATATAGTTGTGAAGATACAGCATTCTAAGACGGTTTTAAGCTTCTTTGGTGTTCTGTTGGAGCGGCAAAAAACTATCTCTTTGCCTGTGTCGTCAATTTCTGGTGACACATTTTAGTAATGCCGCCTCTTAATTGAACTTCTTGTATAGTTGAGTTCTTTTTTGCTGTCCCCTTTATTTTTTTGCTTCATCTTCTTGCTCGTTATTTCCTATCACTGTTCATTTACTGCATTTTACTTCATTCCCACCATGGTAATTCCACTATTTATTTGATGCTTTGGTACTTAAGGTAAATGGTTGATCCTGGGCACTAATTCTTGCTCTGTGATTGTTGACCCTGAGATTCTTTCCTTTATTTAACTTGGCTGTTGAAATAACAGGTACCTTGTCCCAGCGGATCTAACTGTTGGACAGTTTGTTTACGTTATCCGCAAAAGAATCAAATTGAGTGCTGAAAAAGCTATCTTTATTTTTGTGGATAATGTCCTTCCGCCCACCGGTAAGCTATAAGATAGCTTGTTGCTTTATATATTTATTTATGTTTAATATAATGGAAAATAAGGTACATGTTTGTTGTTGTACCTGGCATTTATAGGTGCTATTATGTCTGCCATTTATGAAGAAAAGAAGGATGAAGATGGGTTTCTGTATGTTACCTACAGTGGAGAGAACACATTTGGGTCCCATATTTTACCGTAGACCTGTTTTCCTGGGCTTGTCTTTACTACTTTCTCCATATTGGTTGCACGATTGTCTTCATCACCAGGAGCTGATAGCTTTTATTTTTCTTTTCCTATTTGAAATTCAAGAGACTTGGCAGTGGCAATCATGTATAGGTACATATTGTATATAAGGTCTAAGAGCACTTTCTTATGTAAGGCTTCTGACTTCATCCTTATAAATAATTCATCTCAAGAGATTTGGTGTCTCTTGGCTCGAAGGTTGCTATTTTGGACGTTAACAACCAACGATGAGCGGAAAGTTCCTTAGGTATGTTGATAATGATGGAATCAATAGCCTATTGCTATCGTGCCAATTCCTGATGCATTTATTCTTCGAGACACTGGAACCAAAACTTTGTTTCAGATCTTATAATTATGTCATAAGCGAAAAGTTGAGAACGAGTGGGGACTGAGAAACAACATTTGAATTTGAAGTAAGCGAATCCCAGAAGGTTTGTGACCGTTAAGTTGAAATATGGCAAAATGAATGCATAGTCGCCAACCTATCAGCTCTGTTACTCGTAAAAGGCTCGAGGCGAGAGATGCTTACACGAGTTTCTGTTTCGTGTATGAAAAGAACCTAGTTTTAGTTTATACATGTATGTACTAGGCCTCTTTCAATACTACTTAGGGTTCAGATTCTCCTATAATGTAAATGAAACATGCAAATTCCCGATGCTTCATTGTTTTTTTTTTAAGAAATTAAAAATTCATTAATGAATTAAGGGTTAATATACAGAAGAGATCCGTCATGTGCAACAAGACCCCTTAATAAATTGAAGCATTTAGGCTATTACAAAAACGTCGACATTAAGGGCAAAGACGAAAAAGTATTGTTGTTTTACAATTAGGGTATAACTAATTGTTCCTTTCTCAAAGACTACAGAAGCTTCTCGATTTGGGTGGGTGAGAGGCGAAGCTTTGATGGTGAGGATAGCAGCCCGTTCTTCTTCTCCTTCTTTCTCCGCACACGATGGATCTCATCTCAGGTAAACCTTAACTTCAGAAACACAATGATTCTTTGCATGTTAGGGCATAATGTATTCTTTGTTCCTGACTTTTCATACATGGCTTACCAATGGAGTGAAGGATGCACTCTTAGGATTCGAATCCGCGGTGAAGGACAGAGGAATCTCACTCAGGTAAGCGTCTCAGATCAATTTAGCTCTTTTCTGTTGTTGTTTGAACTCGTAGAGTGACTCTTCAATCTAACAGGAGGGACTGAGGAGTTCCTTTAACCAAGATTGAGGAGGAAGCAACTACAGAAAAGGACCCTGCTTTTCAACAGGTGAGTCTAGATCTCCTCTACCCTTGTATTTTCCATAAGTAGAGGCATGATTAGGCGTTAGTATTCAAGAAATTTGTGCATGAGACCCTTGATTTCTGATATGTAGTGAGACTGAGCTCTGGTCATGAATTTCACAGAGTAAGATGGAGCGAGTACTAGATTCTCCATGTGAGAGCTATTCTTCTGCTACAGTGAGAGTTCAACTGATTTATAATCAGTTGTTCTCTTATGCTAGCTATAATGAGCTCTATAAGAGAGAGGAGGAAAACAAATTTCTCTTCAAACCTTTTGTGTTCCTCTCCTTCCAATTTGCTTGAGTGCATATAGCAATCGAGATTAGTATAACAACTTTATCATATTTAGAAACATGTAGATGAGGTAGCTCCAGTAGAATGTTATAGTCTATTCAAATTAGGATTAACAGCACATAATCTAGAGAATTTTGCCCAAATTTCTTTAGAGAAATCACACTCAAAGAAAAGATCATCTCTAGATTCTTTCCTTATATTACATAGAATACATGTCTTTGAGGAAGGCAGAAATTGCAACCTATCCAAAGTGTTGAGTCTATTCAACATTACTAGCCAGAGAAGAAAGCTAGTGTTAGGTCTAAGAGCCTTGTTGCAAACCATAGAGTACCATTCCACTCTATTAAATGTCCCATCTCTCAATTTTTTAACTTCCTTTATAGTTATTTCTGAAACTGGAATCCCTTTCCATAAATAAGTATCCCTTTCTCCGAGGCTTGTGAATTGTGGAATGGACAAAAGTCTAATTTCATCCATTGATAATGACCAACTTCCATTTGTAACTATTTCATTGAGCTTAGTATTCTTACGGAACCTCGCCAATAGGGTTCTTGCCAACTGATTTTGAAATAAAGCTCCTTGCCCTATACAATTATCATACCGTAGGGAAAATCTTTCCCCAGCCCTTATTTGACAAGATATGTTCTGTTTAACTTCAGCCTCATTTTCAAAATTTAGTTAAAAAACTAAGTGTAACTGTCTTTGGGTCTTAGAGCCCAAAAGCTCCCATCTTTTAATATGTAGATGTGAATCCATTTGATCCACATTGACTGTTTATCACTTAGGATTCTCCAAATCCTCTTAGTCATAAGTAATATGTTCTTTTTAGTCATTGACTCCAGTCCTAATCCCCCCTCTTCTTTCGGTTGACAGATACTCTTCCAGCTGATTTTTTCTTTCCCTTTCTCACCATTCCTTTCCCTATAAGAACTGCTTCATCATTCTTTCAATTGTTTTGGTAAGCCCTTTGGAGAGAAATAGGTAGGAACACCAGTAAGTTTGCATTGACAATATCACCGACTTCAAGAGCTAAAGTTTCCCTTCATAGAATAGGGCTCTATTAGTCCATGAACTCAATCTTTTCTGAAATTTTCAGTTAAAGGAATACATTTACAAAACCTTAGTCTTTTAGATGAGATAGGAATGCCCAAATAAAGGAGTAGAGGCTCTTTTAATTCCATTCCCGTTGCTAGAGTCAAGCATTACAGAGGTGAGAAGCACTTTTTGAAAGCACGAAGTAACTCTTTTGAAGATTAACACTCAAACCTGACATCTCTTTGAAAGAATTAAGAGTGCTCATCAATAGAGAGACTGAGTGGACATTTGCCTTACTTAGGAGTATGAGATCATCTGCAAAACATAAGCTAGTTAGTGAAATCTTCTTACATTTGGAATGATATTTGAATCTTAGATCTTTAGAAGAGTTATGCTTCAGCATTTGAGAAAGAACCTCCATGCAAATTAGGAATAGGTAAGGGGATAAAGGATCCCCTTGCCTAAGTCCCCCTTTTTTTTCCCTTTAAACATCTCCGTAGAGCTCTCATTTATCAGAATTCTGTAGGAGGTAGTAGTAATGCATTCCCGAATCCACCTTGAGAACCTATGAGGAAATTCCATGACCTCCATTGTTTGTAGCAAAAAGCTCTAGTTCACACTATCAAAAGCTTTCTGTAGGTCCACTTTGATAGTACAATTATGAGAACTTTACTTGCGATTATACCCTTTCAATAGCTCCTAGACTAGAAGAATATTGTAACAGCCCAGACCACCCGCCCACAAATATTGTCTACTTTGGACTGCCCATTAGGCCAAGGCCTTCACGGTTTTGTTCTTCCCGCACTCGGAAAAATGCGTCTATAGGGAAGAGGTATCCATACCCTTATAAGGCGTACTTTCTTCTCTTCTTCACCCGATGTAGGATCTCACAATCCACTCCCTTTAAGGCCCAGCGTCCTTGCTGGCACAACTGGTCGAGAACCTGGCTCTGATACCATTTGTAACAGCTCAGACTACCCGCCCATAAATGGTATCAAAGCCGGTTCCTGAATTGTTATGCCAGCGAGGACGCATGGCCTTAAGGGGGTGGATTGTGAGATCCCTCATCGGTTGAAGAGGAGAATAAAGTACGCCTTATAAGGGATGGATACCTCTTCCCCAAAGATGCGTTTTCTCAAGTGCGGGAAGAGTAAAACCGTGAAAGTCTGGCCAGACAGGCAACCCAAAGCAGACAATATCTGTAGGCGGGTGGTCTGGGTTGTTACAACTATTGTCCCCAATATCCATATTGTTCATAAAAGCTCCTTAATTCTCACTGATGAGATAATGCATAACCTCCTTCAACCTGTTTGCCAAAATCTTTGCAATAATCTTATAGAGAAAGTTTGTGCAAGAAATAGGTATGGATTCAATCTAATAGGACAAATTTGAGCTTTTAGGGACTAAACAGAGGAAGGACTTGTTAATGTCCTTTAGCAGTTTCCCTCTTTGAAAGAACTCATGCACAGCCTCCTTTACTCGCCACCATTCAAACCATTAGGGCTCGGAGCTTTAGACCGATGCTTCATTGTTGTTGATTAGATTTAAGGTCTTAGAAAGCAAATGCATAGAAAAGTGTCAAAGTTGAAGACATATGGTGGAGTAGAAAATTTCACTGGAAACCTTCTCGTCAAACTTGGTATTCTCAAACAGAGACTTTAAACATTTGTTTATATTTGTGATCATTTTTCAAACTTGGTCTTCTCAACAAGTTTATTAGATATTTTCTTTATTTTATAGGTATTCTAAAGGGTGATTATGCAAGTTTCAAAAATAATAATCACGTTTCTAATATCATTTACTATTTATTTATCAATTATTAAGTTACCTAATATGCTATTGCATGATCTTATACTCACTTTCATATGATATATCAAATTCTACATGTGGTAGCAAAGCGTGATAGGTTTTGTGACTCTTATTTATTTTAATAGGATAAATTTTTATGAGAAAAACTTTGATTAAAGAGTTTAAGCTTTTGAAAAATCTTTAAATTCTATTTGCAAAGAATCTTAGAACTATTATTCGTCTCTTGTATATAAATTATGAAATTGGTTAATAACAATATCAAAGTGAGTTGTTAGTCGATTTTGTAAATTGGTTATGTTTAAATCTTGTGCTTTGGATTTTTTTCCAAGAGCTTTTAATGAAAATTGGCCTTTTTGCTCAATGTTTCATGTTTTTGGAATTTCGAGGACGTCGCCTCATTGATCTACTAAATAGTGCCCAGTTGATAAGACCCTAAGGTATTAAGAGTGATAACTCTTGGTAACTTTTGGGAAGAAGTTTGATCGACTGAATCCATATTTTGGTCAACCATCGATCGAAGTGTGTCTACTGCCCTTATCACCTCCTCTTTTGTTACCATAATGTTATTAAGAAGAACTGGTCAAAATGATTTAAGGTTATATGTCATTCTTGGTTGTTTTAAAATCCTAATATTTGATGTTTAATTGATATGTATATATTATAGTATGTTTTCTAAATGTTTGAGTGTGTTTTAAAGTGTTTTCTAAATGTTTGAGTGTCTTTTAAAGTGTTTCTTAGATGATAATCATGTGTTTAGGACTTAGAATTGTGTTATTGTTATTGTTAGAGTTTTTTTTTGTTTGATTGTTTTAGAGTAAGTATTTGATCTGAATATTATGTTTCAAGAGTTGTTTGATGTGTTTGTTAGTGAATGGAAACAAAAAAAAAATTGAAGAAAAGATGAAGAAAGACTTGAAGAATAAGAACATGCATAGTCGTGCATGCAAGCAGCAAGGAGATGAACCCTCTGGCACAATCGTGCATGCAAGTAGCATGGGGATGAACCCTCTAACACAATCGTGCTTACATGCATGTGGTGATGCATGATCATGCATCCTCAATGCATAATTGTGTATAGGCAATTTTCAGGTCACAAGATTTTTGTATTCTTGACATTTTGGGGCTATTTTTGGAACAAAAAATAAGTGGAAAAATCCCAGAAAGAACTCTAGAAAGCTTAAGAGTATAAAAAGAAAAACAAAAACATCAAAAAGTAGGTTACACATCACAAACAAGGAGATCAAAGGTGGAAACATCAAGATCATCTTCAATTTTCAAAAATTTCCATATCTGTCTTCAAGCTATTTTCTTTCTTTCCTCTTCTTATATTTCATTGTCTTGGATGTTAATTCTGATTAGTGTTGCGTTGAACATGATTATGGATTTTTAGGTCCATATTAGGGTTTATCCTCGAATTCTTTTGTATAACTTTATCTTATTGAATTCAATATATTAATGCTTTGTGGTATTTGTCATGCTTATACTTGATAAGAAATCGATAAATTAAATCAAAGTTATATGTGTTAAGATGCACAATGAGATTTTGTACCTTAATAGACCTATAAATATCAAATTAATAAACAATTGAAGAGAGATCTTAACTGTGGGTTAATTATCCTTAGGATTGCTTCAAATCTAATTGAGTAGTTTTGTTAATCGAAAAGTTGCAATTCAATTGTTATCTATTTCAATTGAGATTACTTGATTAGATCTTGAGAGAGGATAATAAAAACCTTAGGATATCTAGGATCAAGCATAATTGAATTAACAAGATATAGGAAAGACAAAACAAAGATAGAATAACCCCTACATTTCCACTATTGATTAACTTCGTTCTTAATGCTAGCTTCACTTATTCAATTGTTTAGTTTTATTAGTTTATTTTACCTTTATTTAATTATTTTGATTCAATTAATTCAATATTTATTACTTTAGACAAAATGCATTCAAGTTGTTATGTGACTAATCCAATCATCATGGAAACAAGATCTTATTGCATACTTTAAAATAAGAAAACATTAATCCCTTTATGATTTTTCTATTGCAGTTATGTTTATTATGCAATCAATACATCCTGAAGTATTGTATGTTAGAGTAGTGCTCTAAAGGCAATCACCTTTAGCACTTTTGTACAAACTTTATTTTGATTAATAAAGCGAAAGACAATCTTCATTAATTTGATGTTCATTTATCTATGAAGTGATGTCTATCTTAAATAAAATTAATGAAGTCCATGATACATAACATAGCACGAAGGAAATCATGATGAGATCATGATAATGAGATTCCTGTCATGTGTAATTATGTTAGTATCTAAATTATCCCAAGTCATAGGGTTAATGAGACAGGAGATTGTTAATCCGGATAGATTAGCACATGTTATACTCCTTGATTTGATCAAGCAGTGGATCTTATAAACTGTAAGTATGAAATGTTTAGAGTTAACATGTGGATCCTTATTAAGAGTAGTAAGTATATCGGATGACTCGCTATGAGATTATCATATGGATG
This sequence comes from Erythroxylum subrotundum, assembly GCA_027563845.1. Classification (NCBI taxonomy): domain Eukaryota; kingdom Viridiplantae; phylum Streptophyta; class Magnoliopsida; order Malpighiales; family Erythroxylaceae; genus Erythroxylum; species Erythroxylum subrotundum. The sequence goes on along the minus strand of JAOQMQ010000195.1, from coordinate 26,565,003 downwards.
ATCTATCAAATGTCAGTGATTAATCTTATCATAGTAATGGTGCAAATATCCTTAGACTTGAGGTACTAAAGGATATCTTGGATACTGATCCTGTGCTTTGATACAGTTCCTTGTTGCCTCAAGATGAGGTCGCTCATAGGGTGGTGATTGGGTACAACTATTGGTATTCGAAGGTAATTGGGTAGCCAATAAATGATTCACCACTCCTGATAGAAAGAGATAATATCCACGACCTCTTGTTAGGGTCATTACTTGGGAATCTCTCTGGCCAGAGCAATTATGTGTCATGAAGAGAGTCTTTAATGACACATAGAGTAATGAGATCCACAGGACAAGAAATAACATCACTTGGACTAGATCTGACATAGTCAGTCTAGTGGGAGTTGACACATAGCCCATATTTCGAACCAAATGGTGTATAGGATGGTGAAGGGATGAATTGCACGATAATTGACTATGAAAAGATTCGTAAGTCAGATAATTAACTATCGAAGAGTTCGAATCTTAATCCACTTACATTTCGGTAAATTGGCATCATAAAACCCTTCATGATTTGCTCGAATTAAGAGTTAATTCAAGTGACCAAAATAACTGGGAACCTAAGGGTCACAAGCGTAAAAGATCGGATGAAAATCAAAGTATGCATGAGTGTCATTTATTGACTTATTGATAGGTAGTACGTAAGTGAGTTATTCACTTATGTATATAGGACTTTTTAGCCAAAAACACACTCAATAGAGAGGCTAAGGGTCCAGAAGAGTTCTGGAAGTTGAGAGAATTGATTTTGAGATTTGTTCATGCAATTTTAAGCAATTGTTGCATGAGATTACTTGCATATAACTTTGTCTTGATCTAACTCTCACTTGAGCATCTATTTGAACTCATCTTGTTTGGTGCTCTAACCACCCTTACACATTAAATTTTCTTCATCTTTGCGTGCTCTCTAGAGGCCAAGGAAGCTGTTTGGTGTTTTCCACAACCCAAACAAGGAGACGATTCAAGAAAGGAGGAGTATTTGTAAGGTAAATATGCTGTCATTTCATTTTCTTATAATCTGTTTATACATGCACATGGATTCATGATTTTCTGGTGATGTCATGGAGTTGAAATTTTGATTCCGACACTTCCGTTACCTTGCCATGTATGTGATGCATGGACCCATGGCTCCCTAACATTTGTAGAAACTAAAGTATGTTGTCATAAATTACTTTTAAGTCAAACATGTGGATACTGTCCATGCTTACACTTTTGGTGATCTTTATTTTATAAAGGGTAGTTATGATCGAATTCGCCATTGCTGTGAGTACTAAGAACTAGCATAATTTATGTAATTTCTTTTATTTCAAGATATTCTTTAATTAGTCAGATCCCACCTCTTTTTAATTTGATACTTGTCTTTGCAAAAAGTTTTACCAATGCGTTTTCATGGCATTTGGTTTGATATCATATAATTATAAATGCATCAAGATATGAAAATTTTCCTTAAATAGGAGCAAGTTATAATAATTTAGAATCTTTTAAGTTTTTAGTGAATACATAATATGCAAGAGGCAACAATGTTTGTGGTTTAGATGGATAATTAATAGAAGGTTAAAATTTCCTTCACTTATTATTTTCTTATTATTCATAGTATTTTAATTCAATATGTTCCATGTTCCTTCATCTAAAATTTTAGCTCATTTGCTAATATTTATTTTCACTAGTAGATCTTTGGGATTAATTGTGGATGGTAGCCAATTCCACTAATAAAAGTAGTAACTTCAGTTGTTTTAAGAAAGCATACAGGAAAGGTACTATATATGTTCATCTAGATAAACATTTATATCATAATTGCTTTTGGTGATCCTAAATGTACATTACTATAAGAAGGGAGCTTACAACTTTAAAAAGGTGATCTTTTTGAAGCCTCATCTTCTTGTTCGAGGATGTTGTATGTAATAGTCTAATGACAAGTTCTTAATCAAGATGTATGTGATGAGTTATTAGCATATTTGAGTACGCTATTAACTATTTCTTAGAAATTTTTTCTTTGAGGATATTGAACTAGTATTTAGTGGACATTTTATAGATGCTCTTCTAATCATTAACTTCTTTTATTAATTATCTCACATGATGAAATGGTGATATAATTAATATAAATATAGGTAGAGATATGATATAAGTAGCTTTTATTGCTTATACACTTAGTATGTGCTTTATATGGAAAGAGTGTAAAGGTATTGTTCATAGATTCAAAAATTTTATTTGATGATATTTTCATAATTTAGCAGAAGCTAAAAGCATATATTCTCAAACTTGTTGAGAGAAGGCATTATGTTCAATGGTAAAACAATAGTAGTATTTTCTATTGTTATAATATGAAGTATATTTAATATGTTTAATTCTTATAGTTATCATGATCCTTACTTCTTTTTTATATTCCCTATATTGCCTACTCATATTGTTAAGGATAAACATTATCACAATAGCAATTTGTTGACATTTATTATCTTATTCTTTGAATTTATCTTTTTTGTTTGAATTTTTTAAAGATAATCATCATCACAATCTCAATTTGATATTGTGATGATAATTATCCTTAAGAATATTATTTGTTTTTTAAATATTTTATATAAATAGTCATCATACTTTTAGTAAAATCATTCATTCAATATAAAAATATCACACATTATTATGTTTGTATATGGTATAAAAGCCTTTTTTTTTCCTATTTATGATAACAACCTCTAATAACTCATAATTTGTGCTAATAACACTAGCCTTTTCCTTCCTTCTCTTCCTCTGTTACTTTTTCAGTTAAATTGAATTCCAAATATTACTTGACACGAAATATTTAGCTTATTCCCCTTTTAAATCACCAATATCTAGACAACTTTATTTATTCAGATTTCTCTTCACCACGTGAAACTATCCCTTAACCTCAAATAGCCAATTCGGCTTATGATTCCTAGTTCAAAAAGGACCAAATATTACTCTCATGGATACTTTTCTCCCTTACTGAAGATGCATTTTCATATGTTATTAGTTTAACATCATCTTATAATATTTGACAACCATTATCAAATGAATTTGATTCAATCTCATAAAAATAGGCAACTTCACATTCATATATAATTGCATGAGTTGAAAAAGAATGATTTTACTATCTGAAAGTATCTTCAGAAAGCAAAGGCTTTAGTTTATGAGCTTGTTGTAGCTAGGAGATTCCTCTCCTCGTTATAATCCAATGTCATAATCTATTATAATATTGGATTTGAATACTATAACATTGTTATAGCTTGTGTCCTCATCCAGTTTTGTTTTCTGAATTATATAGAGAACTTGTGGGTCACGAGATCCTTCTAAAAAGCTTTCATATTACCCTAGTTGCTAATGTCATTGTCAAGTAAAACTCAACTCCAATTCTTCATAAGAAAAACTTGATTAATAACTTCTCGTCAAAATAGAAACAACAATGGTGCTTGAAAGAATCATAGACTATGTCAGATATGCAAGTAAAGGAACCATATAGCTATTATTTGTTGTTATAGCTACTAATCTCAACTTTGTCCTCCCTATAATCTATAAGCATACATAAGTAAATTTAAACCTCAATCATATCCTTTGCCTCAATATATCTCACCACAACATTCTTTTGTAAATTCTCCAATACGTTGGTATTTGAATACATAGGCTAATTATCATGCTACCTAGTATTGCAAGTGAGTATCACGATAATGACGATCTACATGTTGGTAATAGGACAGGGTTTACCTACATCCCATACGAGTACTATTTCTTACCCTTAACTTATGGTAAATTCAATTCAAATAATGTCTTTCATATTTCACATTTAAATAAAAACCTTTTATTAATTCAAAATTTTCTTTTAGTAATTAATGTTTCTTTGAATTTTAGTCAACCTATTTTTTTATAATCCATATTCACTCTTTTAAGTATCGAGTGAATATGGATTACCTGCTCTCTATTAATCTAATCTCAAACAAGCTAATTTGGCTGAGTGTACCTCTTTACATATTTGGCATGCTTGACTTAGGCATCCACAACTAGGAACTACTTCTATAATAGTTAAAAATTTTAATTTACCCTATTCTTGGTTTTATTATTCTCCTTTTTCTTCATATTAACAAGAGTCAAGTACCATTCCAAATCATACATTCAGATGTTTAGTTTCTAACTCCTATCATGTCAAGATTAGTGATAGGTCTATATTTACATATTATTTGAGGTTAAATTATTTGTAATTTAACATCTCTATATTGAAGTCATTGCAAAGTTAACTTCAGGGCAACAACTTTGTAGAAGGCATCAGAGATCAACTCAAGTTCAAAGATGTTGAAAAGTGGATAATTAAGTAACAAGACATCTATATAGGTCCATGTTAGGCCTTTGCTAGGCCTATGTTAGGCCTATGTTGAAGAACACTCCGAGGTATTTGAAGATCAATAAGTAATCTAAAGAAACACAACACCAGCACGGGTTCGTGTCTTACTCTTTTTTCATAACACATTTACATGTCTTACACCATGTTCAACTACCTGGGAAGCTTTGTTAATCATTATAAGATATAGTCTTAACATAATTTCACCAAATTTATGACTTTATTATATAACCTTAGTTGTATATAATCTTATTAAAGGTCATTAGAGGATCTTTTAGAGGTGGTAGATAGCTAGTGATAGACTCTGGGCAATTACTTTCCGTTAGTTCATAGTTTATGGTTTCCTAATATAAAGCAGGAGGGGTACGAATTAAAATTAGAGGAGGAAACTCGTGATAACTCTTCTTCCATCTCTTTCTTCTCTTCTTCCTTTAATGTTAAGATTATTTTATTTTTATTCTATTTTCATTATATAGTTTATATTAGATATTTCAATTATCAATGTATGATTTATTATTATTAGATTGAACTTATTCTCTATGACCTCAATCTTGGATGTTGGAAGGTGTGTGATAGTCACCTTATGTTTTAGTGGATCCTAGACTAGTGTGGTAACTAAATAGATTACCTAAGCTTAATGAGTTTGATTAGATTGAATTGTGCATCGAAAGGTGGAACATACCTAATTGAATATACTTGTGTCTCTCTTACGAATGCATAGATATCTTAAGTTAATTATTATTGTTGAACATACCTAATTGAATATACTTGTGTCTCTCTTACGAATGCATAGATATCTTAAGTTAATTATTATTTCAACAATAATAATCAATCTTGCATGATAATTGAATTAACTTGTTTTTTAGTTTATTAAATTAATTATCTTTCATAAAATATTGTTTTCTGTAGTTTCAATGTTATGCTAGGATTAATAAGTTTAGCAGTTATAGTCCTTATGGGATCGATACTTTAGAATAATGTAGTTTTAATAACTTGCTACATTCGATTATATGCACTTACAGATACATTTGTTCAAGTTATTTATGTTATTGTCAAGGAATATTTAGTTACTAGTTAGTTAATTTTAAATTTATTATTTTGCTTTCTCATAATTTAATTCGACATGTAGCTTACTCAGTGCCTAACTCTAGCTAAAAGATATTTAAATGTATGCTAGGAGGTAATCCAACATTCTAACTTTATTTTTATTTTATTTTATATTTCTTCTAATTTTTTTGTTTAAATTGTTTTATAGGATCTTTTGTTATATTATCTTGCACCAACTATGTATATAATTTTAGGGAGATTTGTTGGACCCTGAAAATTTTTCTTTAGGTTAAGCATGAGTTAAAATAATTTTGAGGTTTCGATAGATTTAATTGTTGGAGTTATAATTATGTTAAAGTTAGTAGGATTTATCGAATGCGTAAGTGGAATTGAAGTGTTAATGTAATAAGGATGTTCAAGGACATTTTTGAGAGATCACTTAAGCATAAAAGAACATAAGCTTATAAGGAAGGGCAAAATGGACTTTTTGGACTCATTAAGGGTAGAAATGGAAGAAGAACATGTTGTCTTGCTTGTTAAGAAGAGAAAAATGTGAATTGAAGGGGGAGGAGAGTGAAAATGAAAATAGGAGAGAAGAAGAGAGGTTTCAGTGAAAGAAGAGAAATCAAGTTGTTAAGGTAGGTTAACCATCTTTTTTCTTGCCTTATTAAAGGAATAGGTTGTGTTGAGGATGAAGGAGTTAGAGAGAAAAGAGGTCTGTGTTGGAAAAATATGGATTAGGAGAACCCATTTGATTTTAGGGTTTCTAAACTAGGTCCTAAGTTTTCTAACCTAGATGGGGTATGGGTAGGTTAAATTTATGTTTGTTGAAATTTTGTGATTTTTAAAGTTTATGTATTTCATTGGAATGTTGTTTTAATTGGAACCTTGGTTGTTTTAGGAAACCAAGGGAATCCCACCCAAAAGCAAGGGGAAAGGCAAGCTTGACTTGAATTTTTGCAAGCTAATTAGGTGGGTAATTTATTTATGGTTATTGTGTGATTAGGCAAATTCTTGCCTATGTGTGTGTACGCGATTTCTCAAAATGGATTTTTCTTGAAATTGAATTGTTGTGACTTGACTGAAAACAAAATACATGTTGCATTATGATTATGTTATACCTTAAAAGAGGTCATGACTTTTGTATTAAATGAAAAGAAGACAAAGCATAAAGTATGAGCATATGAGAAAATGAATATGTGTTTTTGTTTGGGAAAGAGTGGAACCATTCTATTCGTCACGTGCACGTTGACAAGAGCCTTCTCCCGACTGCCCACTTGTGGCATATGAGCTTCGAAATTGGATTCATTCTGTTTATGGGGTAAACTTCGGTTTCTCCATTCTATTTCCATGGAACCCTCGAGCCAATTAGTTGTGCATTGCATAATTGAATTGTCAAGTTTGGTGCACAATTGAGTGTTATGTTTAATGGTTGAAGTTTATGCTGTGTGTTAAAAGTTTGAGATAAATGGATCAAATGCTTAACTTACTTGATTGAATGGAAGGCTGCTGGAATTATTGAATATACGCCTGTATATACACATGCTTGAATTTGTGGTCAATTGCCAATGACTATATATATATTAGCCACTGAGCTGTGTAGCTCACCCCACTATTCCCTCCTCACGTGCAGAACGAGAAGGGTAACAATCCTTGCAAGGCATCGGAAACTCCAAGATATTAGGAACTTTTGTAACTAAGTTAATTTGATCACTTTTGGATAGCTGCACAAGCATGTAAACATTGAGCATTCTTTATATATTGTATTTTGTGTTAAGCCTTTATTTATGATGTAAATTTGTAATTAAAGCTAGGTTTGAGCTTTTGTGATTTTTGGCAAATGAGTTTAGAACCAAAAAGTTCCCCATGTGTTGTGAACATCCCTTGGTAGTTGCATATTTCGAAAATCCAAGTCTCTCCTAGGTGTAGAAATTGTGTGCCAAATTCAGGAAAAAAATTGGACTAATTTAGACTAAATTAGTTAAAGTTGCCCTATGGAAAGTTACAACTTATCTTTCTAGCTTTCCATCAGTATGTAGTAGGAAATAATTGGGCATAGGAATCAAAAGTTATGATCTTCATAAGGGGAGATGTATCGTCTGTAAAAACGCTTCGTTTGTGATGATGTCATATCGTATGTGATGACGTCATTTCGTCTTAAGACTTTGCTTCGTCTTAAGTTGACTCCATTCGTCTGCCTTCTTCCATTCGTCTGCTTCGTGGCATTCGTCTGCCTTCTTACATTCGTCTACTTTGTAGCATTCGTCTGCTCCTTATTCGTCTGTTTCGCATTCGTCTGCCCTGTGGCATTCATCTGCTCCGTGACATTCGTTTGTTGTTCCGCATTCGTCTGCCTTGTGGTATTCGCCTGTTGTTCTGCATTCGTCTGCCTTGTGGCATTCGTCTACTGTTCCGCATTCGTCTGCCTTGCGACATTCGTCTGCTCTGTGGCCTTCGTCTGCTGTTCGACATTCGTCTGCTTCGTGGCCTTCGTCTACTGTTCGACATTCGTCTGCTTCGTGGCTTTCGTCTGTTGTTTGACATTCGTCTGCTTTGTAGCATTCGTCTGCTCCGTATTTGTCTACTTTGCATGCGTCTGCTTTGTGGCATTCGTCTGCTTTATAGTATTTGTCTGCTTCTCCGCATTTGTCAGCTTTTCCGCATTCGTCTGCTTCACATTCGTCTGCTCTTCCGCATTCGTCTACACCTCTGCTTCTTCTGTGCACTGTTCATCTTGAATCGTCTGGTCAAATTTTTGACCGTCCTAATGATAAAATCCATCTTCAAGGTCTTCATGAAAGTTGTAGGTCTTGAAGTCTTCTTTCGACAGTCCAAAGAATTATTAGGTCATTGAGTACAAAGAAAGTTATGCATTTTTGTCCCTAAACAAGTTCGATAGGATCAAGGACAGTATTGTCTCTGTCAAATGTTTCTGAATGCTGGGCTCCAGAAGCGGGGTCCAGCAAGATTTATCTATCTTATTTGTCTCTCATACTTGCTTTTATTATCTTATTTGGTTAATATTAAGGACAATGTCATGTTTAAGTGTGTATGTATAGGGGGTGAATCTAAAATTTTTCCTTAGGTGTGTTTGTGTGTTTAATGTGTTTTAGGTTTAGATCTTTTATCTTTTTTCGTTTTTACAATGTTTTTAGGAACTCAACAATTACTTTAGGTTGAGAACATAAGTGTATAATTAATTCTAAGTTTGATTATTAAAACTGTTGTACAATTACAACAGGACACATCACCATATTGCCACGTCATTCGTATAAAAACCTTAAAACTGCTGTACAGTTACAACAGGACACATCACCACATTGCCAAGTCATCCGTACGTCTGTACGACATCGTACAGACAGCTCTTAAAATCGTCAATCTTGTACTGTTGCGCTTACACTCACTCCGCTCTGCTCCTCTCTAGCACCTGCCCCTTTACCAGTATATGAGCTACATACACAACAATCTCCACCTTGGAGAATATATGCTTCCCATGAAGTTGAATACACCTCTAAGTCTTCTCTCACACCAGATAGGTTGGGCACTCCATTTATGCTTAACATCTAGAAATGTTGATCAAGTTCAAGCAATGCTTGAACTTATCAACTGTAACCGGTTTCGTCAACATGTCAGCAGCATTCTCCGAAGTATGAACCTTTTGCAACAATATCTGACCAGATACTATCAACTCCCTGATCTTACAAAACCTTACATGTATATGCTTTGTCTGTGTATGATAAACCTGATTCTTGGCTAAATGGATGGCACTTTGACTATCACAGTATACCTGAACCTTGTTCAGTACCCAGTTCCTTCACCAAACCAGTGAGCCATAAGGCTTCTTTAGCTCCATCAGCTAATGTCATATACTCTGCCTTGGTTATTGATAAAGCCATGATAGACTGTACTATAGACTTCCAACAGATAGGCCCTCCTGCAAGTGTAAACACATACCCTGTAGTAGACCTTCTATTGTCCAAGTCACTTGCATAGTCTAAATCTACATATCCCACAACTGACATATCACCACGCTCACTTCCAAACACAATGCCATAATCAACAGTACCTCTCAGATACCTAAAAATCTACTTGATTGCTTCCCAATGCTGTCTGCTAGGCTTCGCCATGAACTTGCTAACTTGACTCACAGCTTGTGCCAAATCTGGTCGTGTGCAAACCATCACATACATCAAGCATCCTACGACACTTGTATAGGGAACTCTCAACATTTCATCCACCTCGCCATCTATTTTAGGACATTGCTCTTGAGACAATATGAAGTGATTCGCTAATGGAGTACTCACAGGCTTGCAACTGTTCATCCCGAATCTGTCCAACACCTTCTCAACATAACTACGTTGAGACAACCACAGCTTTCTAGAGTCTCTATCCCTGCAAATCTCCATTCCAAGAATCTTCATAGTTAGACCTAGGTCCTTCATATCAAACTCTTGCCTCAACAAAGCCTTCAAGTCCGTCACATCATGAATATCCTTTGCAGCAATTAACATATCATCCACATATAGTAGCAGAAAAATAAACGAATTACTACTAAAGCTCTTGACGTGCACACAATAATCATACTCACATCACTTATATCCTAGCTTGATAATGTAAGAGTCAAATCGCTTATACCATTGTCGTGGAGATTGTTCCATATAGTGATTTCTTCAATCTACAAACCAAGTGTTCCTATCCAGTTTGACTGAAACCATCTAGTTGTACCATGTAGATTTCTTCCTCTAGATTATCGTGAAGAAACGTCATCTCATATCCATCTGTTTTAAGTGCATATCCCAATTGGCTACTAGTGTCAATACTGCCCTGATAGATGTGCATCTAACCACTTGGCTACTAGTGCCAACACTGCCCTGATAGATATGCATCTAACCACTGGAGAAAATATCTCGTTATAATCTATCCCTTTCAACTGCGAGTACCCCTTTGCTACCAACCGAGTCTTGAATCTCTCCCCCTCTTTTTCTGATACTAAGGGCTTCTTCTTGTTTATCGCTCTTCCCTTTAGGAAGCTCAACTAACTCCCAAGTTTGGTTCTTATGGAGTGACTCCATCTCCTCCGCCATAGCACCCATCCAACCATTTTTCTCTTGACTGTTCATAGCCTCCTGAAAAGAAACTTGGTCTCCACTACTAATGGTGAATGCATATGAAACCAAATCTTCAAAGCCATACCTCACAGGGGGTCTAATGGTGCATTTGGGTTGACCATTGGCTATAGTCTGCTGCTGTCCTATAGGTGTACTGGAACCATCAGACCTCGCACTAGAACTCTCTACCATATCACCATCTGATATGTTCCGTTCTAACTCCACGTTCACTAGCCTTGAACTAGTGTTGGTTTCTCCAGTTTCTGGGCCAACTTCTTCATGAGACTTTTGTACCATGGACTTCTCATCAAACACAACATCTCTGCTAATTACCACCTTTCTGGCCTCTGGATCCCAGAACTTGTACCCTTTTATTCCTTTTACATAACCCAAGAAAGTGCACTTTCTTAACTTCTGGTCAAGTTTCAATCTCTCATCACTGGGAACATGCACATATGAAGGACAACCGAAAATTCTCATACTAGAATAATCAACAATGTTTCTTGTCCATACCTTTTATGCAGTTTTCCTTTCTAGTGAAACCCGTGGTGATCTAATGATGAGAAAACACGCCATACTCACAACCTCCGCCCAGAAGCCTTTGGGAAACCCCGCATTCAGCCTCAAACACCTAGTTCTTTCCATGATGAATATATTCTTCCTTTCCAAAACTCCATTTTGCTGTGGTGTCTTTCTCACTATAAAGTGCCTCTGAATGCCATGTTCCTTACAAAACTTCTGAAACTGTGAATCTGTGTACTCCATACCATTGTCTGACCTCAAGTACTTGATTTTTCTTCCTGTCTAATTCTCTACCTCAGCTTTCTACCTTTTGAACTTAACAAAGACTTTTGACTTTTGTTTCATGAAGTACACCCAGACCTTACTAGAAAAATTATCAATAAACGTGACAAAATAGCGAGATCCACCCAATGATACTTCCTTGGTAAGTCCCCATACATCGGAATGTATATAATCTAATATACCTTTTGTCTTGTGCTTACTAGTTTTAAAACTCACTTTAGACTGCTTTCCAAGCACGCAGAACGTGCAGAAGTTTAACTTGCAGCTGTTGACTCCCTGCAATAAACCCCAGTTATGCAATTTTGTCATCCCACGCTCATTGAGATGACCCAACCTCATGTGCCATAATGTAGTGTTGTCCTCTAACTCCACAACGTTAACTCCACCTATAACTATGTTTCCTACCAGCTTGTAGATGTTTCCAATAGTCTTTAACCCCTTCATCACAGTCAATGCACCCTTAATAACCTTGATTCTTCTGCCAATCTTAGATTCGTCTCCAAACCATTTACGTGCAATTTCCTCAAGGAAATCAAGTTCCTTCTAAATTCTGGCACATGTCTAACATCATACAACGTCCTCATAACTCCATCATACATCTTGATTTTGATTTGTCCAACTCTGGCAACTGCACACGCCTTGTCATCTCCCAAGTGAACAAAACCAAAATTTCCCGACTTGTATGATTCAAACCAGTCTTGGTTGGGCGTTATGTGATACGAACATCCAGTATCCAGAATCCATTGAACTGTGAACTGACTTGATGATACTGATAGCATGTCTCCATCGTTGCATTCTGAGTCATCCCTCTATACTAAGTTAGTAGAATTTTTGGCATCTTTGCCTTTTTCCCTTTTTCTTGTCCTTTTGTTGCTCTCTGTTTGGACCAGCTGTCTTAAAATCGCCTATCTGCTTGCATAAGTGACATCGCAAGCCTTTCTTTCCTCTGGACTTAGACCTTAAATGTTGTTTTCCTGAGCCATCTTTGTCCTCCTTACTCCCGCGATCCTAATTACCCTTCACATACAATCCTTCGCTTTAAGAACTCTCACCACTGTTCTGTTTCCGTTGATTATGAGCCAACAACGCAGTAGTGATATCCTCGATGCAAATTGTTTCCTTCCTGTATGTGAGTGTAGTCACCATATGTTCTTATGAGGGAGGTAACGAATATAACAGTATCATGGCTTGGTCTTCATCTTTAATCTTTACCTCTAGCCTCAATAGATCCGAAACTAATTGATTGAAGACATTGATATGTTCTACAAGGAAGGGTCCTTCCTACATCTTTACCCCATACAACTTCTGCTTTAGATACAGCTTGTTAGTGAGTGATTTTTCCATGTAACGAGATTCCAGTTTCTACCAAACCTCTACCAGAGATTATACGTTCATCACATGATATATAACCTCATCTTCCAAACACAAATGAATAGTACCTGCCACTCTCTCCTGTTGTCCTTCCCAGTCCAAATCGTCTATGGACTCTGATTTTCTGTCACGCAGCACCTTCAAAATCCCTTATTGTGCCAACAAATCCTTCACCCGTCGTTGCCATACTCGAAGTTTCCAATTCCATCAAACTTTGTCACGTCAAACTTCATAATAGGATTCACTGTCATCTCAACCGCACGCTCTGATACCAGTTGTTGAGAAATTAACAGTAAAAGAGATTAAAGAAAGAAGAAGAACACATAATTTAACGAGGTTCAGAAACGGTGTGTTTTCTACGTCCTTAGCAGTGAAGCGACTACTTTTCGTATTATTCAACATGTACAAAATAGGTATATTAGGTTCTTATATAAAACCCTAAAACTGTTGTACAATAGGACACATCACCACGTTGCTGTTGGAATCTGACCGTGATCGAATCACGGACATAGTGGAAAACAAAATTTATTTCAGATTTTGAGCGAATCTCGGTAATTGAATAAACTTAAATAAAACATAAAAATCATTTAGAAATCGTACCTTGTTTGTTTTTCTGTTAAAAAAATCTTTGAAACTTTTTCGATTGATTATTCACAAGCTGTTCAAGTGTCCAGCCTCTGATGATATCCACAGAGCAATTCTTAAACTGATTTGAGAAGAAGAAGACAAAAAGTGCTAGCTTCTAAAAAGCTTTTCCCTATAAATAGAAAAAATAATAAGCGTCTTTTATTTAAATTAAATCTCTTTAATTACAATTAAAATCAAATTCTAATTCTAATTAATTTAATTTTAATAAAATCAAATATCTCATATTTGATCCCTAAAATTTTCCAAACTTTATAATTAAGTCCAACTTAATTAAATTGATTTTTTTCACAAATTGCTCTTTGATGTGTGACCCATTAGGTTCCTAATAAATTGACAATGATTGTAAATTATAATTCTAATTCATAATTAGAATTAGATAAATTAAAACTTCTTTTAATTTATATTTATTTTTTTCAATTAAATAATTCATAATCATAAATCATGATTGACGTCTAGCAACATGTCATGATTACTCAAATATTATGAATGTCAAAGTGATTGACTTAACCTGTCCATGCATAGCTATAATGTATATTTTAATCCTTTCGTTATTCAATATTCTAATTGGACAGAGTATATATACAGTGTCTACTCTTATCATCCAATCACGTTTGTTCTTGCTAATTAGTAATTGATTTATAATTGAAAATTTGAAAACTCATTTTCAAATATTAATTCACTCTGGCTAGAGAATTTCATAAATCATTACTAATCAAAAATAGTAGAATATTATCTCTAGTTATTTTAGAGTGACGAATCCTATATTGACTTACTCAACTATCTACATATGGTTCATACTGTATTTAATTACTACCGATTGAATTATCCTAGGATGATTCACAAGTAGCATCAAAATATAGTAATTCCCACACTAGATACCGTAGTAATATCAAGTCTAAGGATTAATTATACAATCATCTTTATGAGATAATCCATAGACACATAAGTAATATTCCATCAGAAATTCTCATATATAATTGAGTCAGTTCAGTGACTTATTCTCTAATAATCACTCACACATTAGTTTAAGTATCTCTATACTTTAATTTATGAGATCAATTACTTTCTTCATAAAAAAGAAATATAATGTGAGCTAGTTTTACTGTTTCAATAATATCTAGTCTTAATGAAACTACAACTAGAAACATTTAAGAATAACACATAAGTGTAAATTGAATCTCATAATTATGATCTCATCATAATTTCAATTATACAGTAATTATTCGAAGGATTTTATCTTTAGTATTAAAACATAAAATATTAATTAAATTAATACATAAAGATAAATAAAGCCTTTTCATTAATTTAAAATAATATCATATATTAATTTACATCCAATTAATTGGTTGCAAGAGCATAAACTAACAATTGTCACATCATCCATACGTCCGTATAATTTCTTACAGACAGCTCCTAAAACTGTCAATCCTGTACCGTTGTGCTTACGCTTCACTCCGCTCCATCACCTGCTCCTTTACCAGTATATGAGCCACATACACAACACCTCCCTACCACCGTCTACTTTCAGCATGCATGGACACGTGGCATGTATACCATGTGCTCTTCCCATACCAATAGATTCCCAGATCAGCGTTCGGGTCCCCGTGTTTCTTGCCTAAGCAACGCATAAGTAGTACTTTGGTGTCTATGTGGTGTCTTGGTTCGGATCTTGCCTGTTTCATGGTTTTTGTTGAGGTCAATTTCGCTCCAAGCATGGAGAAAGATTCATATAGAGAGAGAAAGAAACATGGTACGCACACACCAACTCATGGGGATCTGGACGTCCAATACGTTGACGTGAAGAATATGGCTTAGTATAAATTCACCATCTGATCAGATAGCTTAGATTGTTGGTAAAACATACATGTCCAAGTAGAAATTGAGATACTTTGAAAAGTTCAACAAGTTTGCCGACAAGCCAACATATGTGAAACAATTGGCTTGATGGCTGGGAATATTTCTCGAACAACCTTTTCAAGTGGACCTTTCCTTTTGACAAGATACCATGCGTGTAAGTCAGGTAATAGACATCGAAATGTGAACCACATAGAATTTGACATATAACACGGAATCGATTATCGGATTATTTAATGTTATGTATTTTAATAATTGATACATACATACTAAAATGATGTTAAAAATATATGGATTAGAATTCAGTTTTTGGAATATTTGTAAAATTAGAAAATATATGTTCTTCTCTTAACTCTCACACAAAATTTCGATTGATTATAAATGAGATAAATATATTTTTTTATGAATGACTTATATATATATAAGAATATAAGATGATAAGAGAGATATGTGATAATTAGTCAGAGCTTTGGTTCTATTATCAAATTGTCTTAAGAATCTTACACAATAATCATTCATCCCCTAATAAAGAAACAGAGAAAATTGAGCATGTAAAAAATCATAAATATAATCAAGAGTTTACAAGTTCTTTTACTAAATTCTAAAACAAGAGACTAATTCATGGTAATTCCTAGCTATAGAAAAATTCTACCATTCTCCACTTAGGTAAAACTAAATAAGATTTTTTTAAAAAAATATTTGAAAAGAACTCTATTTGTTCAAATAACAAATTTAATAAGTTTGCCTGTAACTTTGAAAAATATCTCAATTAATGAACCATTTATATTGAACCATGGTAGTTAACATGTTATAATCAAGATACAACTTCAAATCACAAGCATAAACAAATTACGAACTAAACCCTTTGGTGTAGTATTAGTGTAATGTGACATGCATCAATGACTTATAAAGTTATAAATTATGTGCACCACATTAGTCTAGTTTTAAATTGAGACCCCAATATAAAACAAAATATCCAAAATTCCTAAAAGAGACCATTAACCATATATTGATATAAATCACCAAAAAATGGGGCCCACTTTATAAAGAGTTATCGACTATAAAGATTAATAGTGTAATAAACCATTTGCTTCTAAAAAGAAGACAACATATTATGAGGTAAAAGAATCGTATTTTCACATATAACATTAAGCATAATAGTCACAAACTCTCGCAACATCGAAACATGATAAGATAACATAATACTTATAATTGACAAGCCTATAAAAATCTAGAAATTTAAGCCCTTAGTCTGTGGGTCAGCTAACATGTTTATAGTGACAATTTACTCATACAATACATCAACATCATTAACTCATCCTTGAAGCTTAACGTACTTAAGCTTGTTATACTTAGTACCATTAGTTTTCTTTATATTTTTAGAAAAGAATACAATAAATAAGTTATCACAATAAATTTCGATAGGCCTATAAACTAAATCAAATAATCCTAAGCCCTCCAATGAAAATTTTCAACCATTGAGCATGCATTCCTAAATCAAAACAAGATGTATTCCTAAAAGTGGCTTATTCTATAAAGAGATATTGACTAAATATCAAGTATGGTATAAACCATTCAATTCTAAAAAGAAGACAATACATTTCGAGGTAAAAAAAATCATATGTTGACATATAATATCATGTTTAACAGTCTTAAACTCCCTCTACGTCTAACACATATCTATGAAAATTTAGAAGGCTAAGCCTCTTAGTCCCTGGGTCAAATAACATGTTTTTAATGGCAGTATATTTATAAAAAACATCACCATCATTAACCCATCTTCGAAGCTTAAAGTATTTAAGCTCAATATACTTAGTACCACCATTTTTCTTTGCATTTTTAGAAAAGAATAAAATAGATAAGTTATCACAATAAATCTTAAGAGGCCTAGAACTCAATAATCAATCTTAAGCCCTCCAATGAATCAAACACTTAAAATGCATTCCTACCTCAAAATAAGCTATATTTCCAAATGGTTATAGTTTCTAGACTTACTACCTGCAGACCATCTATAAGGCATTCCCTCTAGCTAACATGAAAATATAACACGTAGTAGAATTCTTATTATCGAATATCCACTAAGGTCAACATTATCATATCTAATGGTCTCAAAATTGTCTACAGTCCTGTAAACTAGAATATAATCTCTAGTATTATACATATAATGTAACACTTTCTTCACTACAACATATTGTTTATTACCAGGATTTAACAAATACCTTCCAATAACAATTACTACAAAGGCAATGTTAAGCCTAGTGTATACCTCTAAATACATTAGTTTCCCAATTGTACTATTATAAGCAATATAACTCATCTATACTTTTTTCAACTTATTATGAGGACACTAGTCTTTTCTCAGTGATAAATGTTTATTAGGTTATGTTCCTAACATGATTTTTAGAGCAATTTGCATGTGTTTGGATAATTTTTATATGATTTGGTACTTAATATGGCTTATATTTTGTTTACAATCCTTGTTTTAGCTTCCTAATAAAGGAAGAACAAATTTGGGGAAGTTAAAACCAAGTTAGAGAAGTTTTAGTATGATTCTAAATGAACATAGGTTGAACATGAACCCATATTTAGAACACAGGACAAATATAGACTCATATTCCACCCCTTATTAGTCACTAGACTATTCTATTTCTTTGAGAGTTTGCCATATAAAGAATACAGACCTGTGTTTATGACCTTCAAGCTTATGTTTTCAAGATGGACCATTATATGAATAATTGAGGAGTTGCTAAGCTAATATTGGTGCAACACGGGCTAAGAAACTAGGTTAATCATTAAATCATGATAATTCAAGTATAAAAAAGTTATGGGAGGATTTACATCTAGATCTTGATTATAACTTTATTACTTTATTTTTACTCATTACTTTGATTTGTTATTTCATATTAGTAATTTTAGTTTAGTTAACATTTTCTTTTAGTTCAATCATTTATTTTGTTACATTAGATAATAAAGGACAATAAGTATTACTACTTGTAGTCTTCATAGGATCAATGACAGTCACACTTGTTTAGAAATCTTTAGCATAGTTTTGATCGAATATATAACATATTAGGAATATTTTATGCTTATTAATCTAATCTTTTTTTTTTTGCATTATTTGTTTTATAACTTCCTTTCATTATCAAGTGTTTGTTGGTTGAATTTTAGGATTTAAATACTTTGGTTTACAAGTAGTCCCAAAGTGCTATTGAGCTAAATCCAAAAATCACAAGGACTTTAATTCTAAATTTAAGGGAGAGAAATTTATCATTTTCAAGTTTCCAACTACTAAACATAATGGCAAGAGAGGGAGAACATTGTACTACGAGGGATTATGCTACACCATTGTTTATAAGGACTGAATCTAGCATTATTAGGCTAAAAGTAAAGGAAAATAACTTTAAGATATAGTCCAATATGATTCAGAAGGTACAATATATAAGCAACACAATATCCAAATTAATATATGATTTTCCATATGTTACAAAACATCCTTATATGTATCTCCAAAAAGTGAGCTCGTGGTTGAGGAACCCTAGTAACAAACTAAAGACTAAAGATTATTGATAGTATTGGACAAGGCTGACATTATTTTATTATTAGAAAAGTACTAGTTATCTTAATTTCCCCTTTTCCTTATATTTTAGTTTTTTTTATTTCTTATATGTCATGTACATTAAGGAAAATTTACAAATAAAGTATGGGAAAGGAACTAATTATTTATGCTTATCAATTTTGTTATAATTAGCTTAATAAGGAACAATTTTAGGAAAAAAGTTAACTTCCAAAGAATATTGATTGAGATCATCATTATAAGTTTAATTGTTATCGTGAATTAACTTGTTTAGGCAAATGATTATAAGAATTAATGACTAGGTTAATTTTAATTTGCTTCATTAATTTTGAAAATGGATATTTAATTTGTACTATGATGCTTTTATATAATTTAGACAAACAATTGAGTTAGAAGCTAATTCTTCTTAAATATTTTTAGCATCACATTGAAAAAAAGGAAAAAAAGTGTTCGAATAAGTGAGCATTAAATAATTCACTTAGTTCGACTCAAACCAAGTAAAAATATTGAAGTTAAATAGTGGTACTAATAGCAAATTAAAACAATGACCTAATTGAGTAACTAAGAGTATTGACGATAAAGTGTTTACTCTTACATTAAAAGTTTAGATGAATTTTATTTTATACGTGTAATTGAATTTTATATATTGAGTTAAAGTTTAAAGAATTGTGGAGTTAAATTGAATAGATTTTTAGCTTGATACAAGCAGTTAAATGTTTAACAATTTAGTGAACATTGCAATAGAATGAATAATGGAGAGTCTTAATTTATCTAATTGATTTTAATCCAATTCATTCTTAGAAATGCAACCTATTTAAGTTAACAGTGATGAAATTATTTTTTTTAAGGACAAGAAAATGCTTAAGAATAGGGGAATTTTAAAAGTTCTTATTAGATTATTTTCAGAGCATGATTTTTCAGAGCATTTTGTTTGTATTTGGATGGTTTTTATAAGATTTAATACTCAATGCAGCTTATATTTTGTTTATAAGCCTTATTTTTAGTTCTCTAAAGAAAAAATAAATTTGAGCAAGTTGGAGCCAAGCTAGATAAGTTTTGGCATATAGGATGAAAATAGACTTATGTTTAGAACATGGGACAATTATAGACCTATATTCTCCCTTATGTTGGGTACTACATCATTTTTTTTCTTTGAGAATTTGCCATATAAAGAATATAGCCCAAAGACAGACTTATTGTAAAATCACATAGGCCAAATTGATGACCCATATACTATAAACTATCAAAAGTTTAACTATGTTATTATTTAGGGTATTACTAGAACTATCTTGAAAATGTTAAGGTAATATAACATGATATCATAAATGACAGTATGGACTAATTTAAACCTTCCAAGAAACTTTAAAGGAAAATTCGTATCTTTTTGCCTTTCTTTTAATTTAAAATTTCATTTTGTTAAATTATATAATAAAAATATAATTAGTGCTATTTGAAGTCATATGGGACTGATACTCATAATCACTAAAATTAAGCTATAAGAATAATAGATATACTTGACTAATTATAGATTGAATTCCTCTATTTTAAAATGTAATGCTCATTTCTCCTTACCTCAAAATTTTTAGGTTTTTTCATATATACTTCTTTTACTAAATAACCATTCATTTTTTATGCCTCACCCTACAGATAATCAAGAAGCTTTGATCTCTCCATCATACTTCTCACCATATTCTGAAGTACTCAATTCGGTATCTTTACTACTCTAATCTATTTAGATGTACTTGATATGGTCTATTGTACAACTTTGTCACAACCTCTAGAATCTTAGTAAAAGGTTCTTTCTATTAACCTAAATCTTCAAGTCTATGTATAGTTCTCTCCCCTGTAATTTGATCTAACAAACTTAATAGGTATATTAAGTTTCTTCTTAACCTCTTCCTAAAATATTTTGAACTTCTCTAGGGCCTAAAGCTTATTATTAATAAGATACGAGTAACCATATAAGGAGCAATCATCAATAAAAGTCACAAAAAACTTCTTTCTGGCAATAATAGGACTTAAAAGTCCATTAAAATATGTATAAATCAAAACTTACTACTTATAATGGAATCTTTCTTCTTACTTTTAATGATTCTAATATAATTTATGAAGCACCATCAACATCATCACAAAACAAAATAGGAAGCATTTTATATTTGATTAATCTCTTGACCCTTTTCTTTAAAATATGACTAAATGTCTTATGATATAAAGTGAATGACTTCTTAGTGGTAAACTCATTTTAATTCTACATTTTTTAACATTCATAACTAATTTAACAAGATCCTTCAAATCCAAATAATAAATACCATCATTCAATAAGTATTTACTAATTATTATACTGGTAAAGGATAATGAAAACTTTCCATTACTAAAAACCAAAGATTATCACCCTTCTCTTGCTTTATTTTTTCTCTTTTTGGACACATACTGAGATTAACTTATTCACCATCAATACCTTCTTCCTAACATTTTAGACTATCTTCAAAGATCTAAAGTTCTATGATAAAGATTTCAACACTTGATGGATTAAAAAAGAATATGATATTAAGACTTGAAGCCTATTTTATCTATTGGTTATATCTTTCATCTTCATAATATAAGATCTAACCTTATATTATCCATCATAATTTATTGAACTCAATATATGCATAAGTTGACCTGCCTTATGGCTTATTTTTAGCCAACAAACCAGTCTTAATGAATGGTGAAATTGACTTCTTCTTCACTGTAATTCTTTCCTTATTCACCTTTTCCCATTTCTAGAAATGAACCTTATGCTTTATTATGTTTTTGTGTCAAAAGTGCAGACTTATCATCAATGAGAGCTATATCCAAATCCTCTAAACCTTGTTCAACTTTACATCATTCTTCCAAATCTAGGGAGCCCATTTATATGGGAGATCTTCATTATGGATCTAATGAGGGAACATACTCTTGGCCTTTGACACCACACTTCAACCCAAAATCTTAAGACATTAGGTTTATAGATCCTTTCCACTTATATGTCCTTCACTAGTTCCATCTCTTTTCAATATGAGATTCTTACTCACACTTGACATCCCAACAATCTCCCCCTCAAGTGTAAACTTCCATATTGGGCTTGGACTCCCCCTTGCGCGAGCTAAAGTCTTTTTCTTAGTAGTTCGAGTATATGGCGTCACCAAGAGCCCTTCTACTCTACTGGTCTGGACCTACCAAGAGTCTCCTTGCTCTTCTTTGTGGGGAAGCAACCACGAGATTCAACTACCATCTCCATAGTCGTCCCTTACCGAACCATCGGCTCTGATACCACTTGTTGAATCTGGGAAGCCCACTTACATGGGAGATCTTCATCATGGGCCTAGTGAGGGAACATGCTCATTGGCTTTGACATCACACCTCAACCAAAATCTTAAGCCATTAGGTTTTTGGGTCTTTTCCACTTACATGTCCTTTCCACTTATATGTCCTTCACTAGTTCCATCTCTTTCTAATATGAGTTTCCTACTCATACTTGACATCCCAACAGGAGGTCGTAATTGACCATACCATCTGGATGTCCAAAAGACAACTTAGCCATGCATAGTTGTCCTCTTAATTTCTTCCTTGTCCCCCACCTCCCACTCCTTTCCTTAATCCTATTATTTCAAATACGAGGCTTATCTTGCTCAAGCTAAGTTTCATACGAAGAATACTCTTATATTTGAGAAGAACAATTATCAAAGTACTTACATTGTTATTGTTCGAAATAAGAGGCATATCTTGCTCCAGCCATGCTTCATATGATAAATATACTTATATTTAAGATCTTTTTTTGTCGATTCGTTATGACTGGGAATCAAAGCTTGAATTATATAAAGGAAAGTTTCTATTATTTGATTACCCTCTTAGTTCCATTTATTGAACTTATTTATTATAAAATACTCGTGGTTGAGATTGTTATCATGGCATGCATATTGGAAATGGTTAAAAACTCCTCGTACTGTTGATAAGATCAGCAACAGCTTTGTAGCAAGCCCATGCAGCAGCAAATTCCAAGTTTTGAGTAAAAGGGATAGTATTCTCTTGTAGAAACACATGAATATCACCATAGCTTTTGATTTTCTCTTGTTTATTTATATATACATACATTAATTGGCATTTCTATTATCTATGCTTTTCTATTCGAATAGATAAAAATGTTGAAATTTGAAAAAAAGAAGAAGATGAACATGTATAAAATAAGATAAAAGAATACGTAACACTGAGGTAATTTTATTAATAAATTTAGTTGCCTTATATAGGTAAAATATAAAAAAACTAAAATAGATATTTCATTCAATAAATCTGGCTTATAAGATAAGATTAGAAACAAACTAAGACTTATTCTAAAGAAATTTTATCAACTCTAAAATTTTGAATTAATTATGAACAAAAAGGAATATATATATATATATATATTGTAATATATATTGTAAAAGGGATACAAGAATATTATTGAAATAACTTCATATTCATCACCATCTATGTTCTCTATAATGTGTAACTATTTCTGGGGTCCCTCTATGGCCAAATAAAAAGAGAGAAGAAGAGACAAAGGTGTCCCCCGAATATCTTCAATTTCGTTTTCTAGGTTCAACATACAAACACAGCCATGTTCTCTTAAAGAAAGTCTTTCACTTTCATACAAAACCTTCATTAAATGCTCTTGTTGCTTCTAGCTCTACAAATACTTCTTTGGAGAACTATGGGCTCACCAAACAACACACCTATTGCAGGTGCTCTTAATCTTGTGATCGAGTTTCGTGTACTATATATCAAGATCACCAGATTACTTGTCCACCATGTCTCTGCTCCCAATTCTTTCCCTTCTCATATGCATTTCTGTGCATGCATGCAATGGTAGATATCTAAACCACGTCTTTGGCAGGGAAACCGTAGTATACGCCAAGGTTATTACAAACGTTCCATAAGTATATTTGCCTTTTGCATCTTATGGTGTCATTTTTATGTGTCAAGTTCTTGACATAGTAATTTCCTTTGTATCCAGGTTAAGGATGAAGTGGTACCTTCAATTTCATCAGAGAATAAAAAATCGAAGGAAATTGAATCACAAGGGCTAAAAGTTGTCAAGAAAGATTTCAGTAGCCATGGAATTTTGCTTGGTACTAGCAGTAAGGAGCAGATGGTTTCTTTGTACGATCGTGAAGAGAGGACAACAGGAACAACATCAGGTTAATTAACTGCCACTCAGAAACTACCATATAATTTGTGTAAAAACAGAAACTACTATATAATTATCTATAGACTCTCAAAAAATTAGTGCACAGCGTGACTCCAACAAAATTAGAACGACTAAATTACGATATCTTACATGTCTCTACATATATACTCACAGACATAAAATTCTACATGTTGAAAGCTAGTGATGCTTTTTTATTTTCTTTTTAAAGTTCTTGTGGATTTCATACGCAGTTCTTTTATTGAAAAAAATGAAACACTGGTTCCACTTCTTCAACTACAGACGTTCAATCTCTACTAGTCTGCCACACTGTCTAGTGAGAATCATATCTCAGAAATTGACATAACTCGATATTAAGACAAGATTTTCTGTCCAGTTTTATGGTATCTTATTTTATTCAATGAATCTTAGTCATTCATTTACGCGGGTCCTACGTTTATTTATGTGGGACTCACGCGGAGCCCACATAAATGAATGACTGAGATTTATGGGACAGAATAAGATACCATAAAATTGGACAGAAACATCTGGACTCCTCAATATTAGTTTTATCTGTAGACAACTAGGTCCGTATTCAAGAAAAATATAGTGTACGAAATTTAGCCTTCCGACTTCAATACTTCTATAATTTTATTCTTGTAAGTAGAAATATTGTTACTGACAGCTTAATCAAACTTGTTAATTACATATCTTTTGGAACGCTGATTTTTAACGTTAATACTGGTACCTACAGGAACTAAAGCTGTTGTGCCAAGATATTCCCCAGACGATATGCAACAAGCGTCTGAAATGAAGGTAATGAAATTGTAGGTAGATATCTGAAAAAAGTTGGATATATCAATTTGAATGTGGTAGTTAGGCAGTAATGATTTTGGTGACGCAGCTACCAGTATGAATGGCCCACATCTTTTCTGATCTTGTCCTTAATCAGGATGGCAAGCCAGATGACCTGCCCATGCATGAATCATGCAAGCTATGAAAGCTGCATGTGAAGTAAAGGCACAGAACATAATATGTAATTAATCTGTACAGTATATATAGTTCATTGGTTTCGGGAACTGTGCACTAAGCTTTTGTTTGCGCTTGTAATTATATAATTAAGTATGGTACCAAGAGGACTGTGATAAAAGAAGCAAGTGTTCGCATTTATTTCTAAGCACGAACGAGCCTAGAAGAACAAGGAAATGAATTTTTATTAAATATTAATGCAAACATGGTTTGTGCTGATGATCGTACAGGAATCCAAGTTTCGAGTACGGTCCATGTTAGTATTCACAAGGAGTGATGTCGAGGAAGCTACAGAATCTAAAGAAAATGAAACAGCAGAGGACTTAGTAGAGACGGACTATGCACAACCCCATCGAAAACCACCTGTCCACAACAAAAGAAGTTAGAAGATATATCACACATGTATTTAATTAACCACATCCAATTTGGGAAGGAACTGTTCTGCATTGTTTTGTGTCAATAACATAATAATGCAACCAGTACGGACAAAAAGTTCAATATTGTCAGCTTTTACAACCTTTCGTCAAAAATATTTGGTTTGCCTCTGCGGTTATTGGGTGAAATGAGTGGGCTAAGTTGTTTATCCTTTTTCTTCCTTATCTACTTAATTTGGATTGCGAGAATGGTCAAGCCTTTACTTTTGAATAGACAGGAACAGATTTTCCATAGCTTCTTTGTCACTGTCAAGAATGGTATTGGTTGGCGTTTCATGGACCTGTATCGTGTATGCAAGTGGAACTTGCTTTTCATTGATTATTCAACTGTTTCACTCACAGGGAGTTTACTTTTTTTTTTTTTTTTAATTACATTAGGTATCCTGACTTAGTCAGACTAATCCTAAGCCCCTACGACCCCACCCCAAGAGCCTAGAGGATGTAAATCTGGAACCCCAAGATCCCTCAGG
>JAOQMQ010000195.1:26499868-26517873 GCA_027563845.1 Erythroxylum subrotundum | reverse complement strand
TACAAATTTAGTATTATTATTATTATTATTATTATTATTATTATTATTATTATTATTATTATTAATTCTTTATCATATTATTTAGTTTAATGCTTATTTCATATTTTATTTATTAAGTATTTGTTATTTTTTATTATTATTACTATTACTATTTTTTCATGTGGGTCATTTGGAAACAGCTTCTATACTAGATAGGAGTAAGATTGCGTCCTACTAGACCTCTCCAAAGTTACATTTCAAGGTTGTTGTTGTTGTTCTTGCTGTAAATAAACTCATTTAATAAATTAGTAATTTACAACTTAATAATAGATTCAATTAAAATGGAGGTTTAAGAGTCCAAACTTAAAGAATCCAAAAATATCTCATATTTAAACATGAAAATTTTAATGAAATTCTTTATTATTTAAAAATTCTTAAAAATTTTCTTCTAATGAGATTTATTAATGAGTAAGTTCTAGGATGGTCCAAATATGACCTAAAGTCACTTATAAGTGACTTAAGCTTAGCCTAAAGTTTGATAGGGCCTAGCTTATGCCGCTTGAACTTGAATTCGAATTCGATTGAATTGCAAATAACCTAAATCCCATTTAAAGCCCAAATCCACCCTAATTCTTAACTCTTTTTCAAAAATTAATAGATTTTATTAATAAACAGTTATTTACACAACCAAGTATGAAACTGTATTAGTATAATACAAAAGAACTAGATTACGAGGTCATAATGGTCCCTATGATCAGCTTAGTCCAATGCCCATCTCCTCCTCATGCTAATAGTTAGGTTATCCGTGATGCCCTTTACTAGCAAGTTGAGTCGAGTATGAAGTGTCACCGCCTATAAAATCTACTCCACACTTCTACTTTGTTGTCTGAAAATCCTATAGTTCCTTTCTTTACAAACTTGGTAAACCATTGAAACCTAGCTTATCTTAAGTGCTTTGTAATCTGCCTGGTTTTCCATCCGTACTTTCACTAGCCAACTGATAGTTTCCTCCCATGAATCATTTGAATAATAAGTGTTCAAAGTTGCTTGCAACCCTCTCCAAATCTTCCTTATATAGCTGCACTTGATCATAATGTATTCGACACAACACAACTCACAATTCAAAGATTTAATGTTGAACTTAAGTTTGTCCTTCGTAAGTAATCTCCCCCTCATTCCCAACCAAAAGATAAATGAATGTCCAGGTCTAATGTCTTTATCCCAAACTAGTGCAGCCCAATTCACTCTAGGTTATTGATCATTCTGCAGAAAGAGTTTGCAGTTTTTCATAATAAACTAATGATTTTCCACCCGTCTTTTTGATTTTGTCTTGTTTCCCCTGTTGGCATCCTGGTGCTTGGTTTAAAATGAGATAAGCCCCCCTGTTACTATGAAAAGGCCAAATCCATTGGTTATTATTTATAAAATTGCTCACTTTAGTGTTGGAAATCACCAATCGTCTCAGATGTTAACTCCTCAATGTTGTATAAAGGTCCCCTACAATACCAGCAATCAAACCAAAAAGGAGTTTTATTAATATCCCCAATTTCATGGAACACAAGGCTTTGCATCCACTGTCTTGCTTTATCTTCAATGTCCAAATGCTTTCATTGTCTATGGTCACATTATGGATCCATTTCACCCATAAGTCCTCCTTTCTGCTGCACAACCATTATAGATTCTTAGCTAGACGTGCTTTAATGAGCTCCCTTGAAGAATATAATCCCAATCCTCCTTGCTCTTTTGGTCAACAAATTTTCCTTTAACTAATCTTCGCTTTACATCTTCCTTGATTAGACTCATTCCATATAAACTCCCGTAGTCTTCTATCCACTTCCTTGAGTATGCTTTTGGGTATAGGAAGATGACTGAGATAGTAGTTTATGATGATACTCAGGATTGATTGTATTAGGAGTCTGCCTCCATAGCTAAGGAACCTATTCTTCCATTGGTTGGTCCTTCCATGTATAGAGTCTAGCATTGGTTTGCAATTAACTGCACTAACTCTTCGTTGAGAGATTCATACTCTAAGGTACTTGAATGGTAACTTTCCTTGCTTCATTCCATTTCTCTTGCTTTATTAGCTGCTTCGTTGCAAGAGTTGCTTGATAGGAATAACAGCTCTTCTTGGGATTGTACATCAGACCAACTTGATCCAACCCAATTTGCCATCTCTATTACAAATGCCTCTAGCATTTTCCAACATTAGATCTTCATCTTTTGATTAATAACTTACAAATTAATAAGAAATTTCCAGTGATTTTCAATTTTACTCTTTTGTTTATTAAATAAGTCATCGACCACTTTTCCATTAATATTCACTAGATAATTACTATATATTAACTCACAAACTTTTTTTTTTGAAATAACCAAAACCATGCAAAACAATGACCAGGAAGGCAAAACAAATCTAACCCAAGCCGACAGGCTTACCCCATACACTCGGTTCCTACTGGCCTTTCCCCATCAATGTCTAAACAATCAAAAATGTCAGAAGCTAAAATGGAATCTAAGAATGAAGGACTAACACTCCAATGATGCAGGTTTGCATGTAATAAGGCTACCCGTGCAAGAGAGTGAGCCGCCTTATTGGCACTCCTACGCGTCCAATGAAAGGACAAATGAAGGAAATGTCGCTTGAGAGTAACACAATCAAGAGCCAAAATTCCAATCTCAGAAAAATTCGACGATGGATCTGAAATAGTTTGAACAGCCGTCAAGCAGTCAGACTCCAAAATGACATGATCAATACGATTTTCCTTTAACCAAGGAAGGGCTTCCCTGATCGACATAAGCTCAGCAAGGACTGGATCAATCCGATAAGGATAATGACTCGAAAGAGTAGCAACAAACCGCCCTCTATCATCTCTAAGAGTAGCAGCAAACCCTGTAGCATTCTTCTCTGGAAAGACCGCCGCATCAACGTTACATTTTAGATAGCCCCCCATTGGTCTAATCCATCCAGACTCAGAATCGCGGTCCTCCCCAAACCTGCCAGTAACTCTCGTAAAAGTCTCCCGAGACGCCTGCCAGTCTTGAAAAAAGTTATCAGCGAAATTGAAAATCATAGAGGCGGAGAGCTTTTTACCTTGCCATACTCGTAAATTACGGTGGTACCAGAGGCTCCAAAGCATGACTAACTGACGATCTGTACTGGAAGATGATTTGCTGGGAGTGGATGTGTGTTGTAGTAGTTGTGAGAAAACCGAATCGTCCCCAAGATTGGGTAACCTCCAGCCCGACAAATTCCAGACGTCTTTAGCTTGCGAACAGCCCACTAGAATATGATTTAAATCTTCTGTACGACCGCATATATCACAATCCGTGTTGAGTTGAATTCCCTTTCGTCGAAGTCGTTCTTTGTAGGGGAGAAAGTCATGCAAGCATCGCCAACCAAAGTCTTTGATTTTAGGAGGTACAACCAAGTTCCAAAGTCGGTTCCATGGACCATCTACGAAGAAACTCCTTATGTCAGTGTACAAAGTAAGAGCCAGCTAATACCCTGATTTAACAAAATACACGCCATTCGAATTATGATGCCAGATAAGCTTATCCGGCGGTTTGGAGCGAGCGATTGGGATCTTAGAAATACGCCCGACATCATAAGGAGTTAACAAACCTTCTAACAGTTGTGCATCCCACCCAGAATAATCCTCGTTAAACAAATCGCGCACCTTGAGCCCATCGAACTCCGGAATGGACAGAGAGGTAACAAAAAAATTATTGTCTTCATTGATCCAAGGATCGGTAAAAACATTAATCGAAGACCTGTCTCCCAGTCTCCGTCTAATACCTTTGCGCAGGATTTCCTTAGCTGCGCATATACTCTTCCAAATAAAGCTAGAATTAGGACGTTCAGTGGCCTCCAAAAAACTACAAGATGGAAAGCATTTTGCCTTGAAAAGCTTGCTCAGAAGCGAATCAGGAAAAGCCAACAAACGCCAGGCTTGTTTACCTAGCATGGCTAGGTTGAAACAGTGCAAATCCCGAAAGCCCATTCCCCCATATTTCTTCGGAACACAGAGGCGATCCCAACTAGCCCAATGAATTTTTTTCCAATCAGCTGTCCCCCTTCCCCCATATTTCTTCGGAACACAGAGGCGATCCCAACTAGCCCAATGAATTTTTTTCCAATCAGCTGTCCCCAAACCCCACCAATAGGCATTCATCATTTTCTGAAGTTCATCACACGTGCCTTGAGGGATAAGAAAAATACTCATACAGTAAGTTGGCAGTGCTTGCGCTATCGTCTTGATGACAATCTCTTTTCCTGGTTTCGAAAGCAGCTTATTCTTCCAGCTCGCTATACGTTTACTAAGCTGGTCTTTTATAAACGCAAAAACCTGTCTCTTCTTCCTCCCAGTGAGAGAGGGGAGACCTAGATACCTCCCATGATCAATTGGAGTATGTACCCCTAAGATATCTTCCACTGCACGTCTATCAGAAGGTATTGTATTGTAACTGAACATAATACCAGACTTCTGAAAATTGATAGCCTGCCCTGACGCTTCTTCATAGATACCAAGTATCCTCTTCATGTTTTGTCCTTCAGTGGTATTTGCACAAAAAAATAGAAAACTATCATCAGCGAAAAAAAGATGGGAGACACTAGGGCTACCTGAACAAATAGTCGCTCCATGTATGTCCCCTCTAGGAGACACTAGGGCTACCTGAACAAATAGTCGCTCCATGTATGTCCCCTCTAGACTCGCTTTCTCTTAACAATGCTGATAAACCTTCAGCACAGAGAATGAAGAGGTAAGGTGACAAAGGATCACCTTGCTGTAAACTGCGCTTCGGACTGAGAGGCCCTACTTCAGAACCGTTAAAAGCCACCGAATAGCGCACAGTAGTAACACACACCATAACAAGCTCCACCCATTTGTTATCAAAACCCATCTTTAACAAAATAAAACGTAGGTAATCCCAATCCACTCTGTCATAGGCTTTGCTAATATCAATTTTAAGAGCTACCTCCCCCTTTTTCCCTTTTCCTCTGTTC
Source organism: Erythroxylum subrotundum (assembly GCA_027563845.1). NCBI lineage: Eukaryota > Viridiplantae > Streptophyta > Magnoliopsida > Malpighiales > Erythroxylaceae > Erythroxylum > Erythroxylum subrotundum. Next base: position 26,512,892 of record JAOQMQ010000195.1, on the reverse strand, counting down.
TTCATGTGGTGAATAATCTCGAAAGCCACCATGACATTATCAGTGATGAGCCGACCCGGGACGAAAGCCGACTGCATGGGAGAGATGATCCTTGGTAGCAATCTTTTTAGCCGGTTCGCCATCACCTTTGCTATAATTTTATAAATGACATTGCATAATGCTATGGGTCGAAGGTCTTTCATGCACGTAGGATTGTCTTTTTTAGGGATCAGAACAATCACTATATCATTTAGAGTGTCCGGAAATGCGCACTGCTCCATCCAGTTCCGACAATTTTTGAAAAGTTCAGCTCCCACAATAGACCAACACTGCTGGAAAAAGGCGGGATTTATACCATCAGGTCCCGGAGCCTTGTCCGGATGCATGTCAAACAATGCTGCCCTAAATTCCTAAAACGTACAGGAGCTAGAAGAAGATTATTTTCCTCTTGACTCACCACCGATCTAACCGACGCAAAATGACTGTAGTCCCCACCACCTGACGCTGAAAATAATTGGTCAAAATACTCAAAAATGACATTGCCTATCCCCTCGTCATCCACAACCTGCCGCCCCTGATCGTCCGTGAGTGAGTGAATATGGTTCAACCGTTTCCTTACTGAGGCTTGAGCATGAAAATATTTTGAGTTGGCCTCTCCATATTTCAACCAAAAAACCTTTGATCTTTGCTTCCAATAGATGTCCTTCTGAGCAAAGAGACAGTTAAGTTCGGCTTTGAGCTTCCGAAGAGAACCGTACTGATGGTTCTTACGGGATGTCTCCATTTACAGCTTGATAGACTTTATACGTGTCTTAAAATTTGATCCTAAATGCTTCTGCCAATTTGTCAACCCAACACCACACTCCTTAATACGATCCAGAAGAGTCAGTTTAGCGTTGGCCACCCAAGACCTCGAGACAAACTCGGTGAAACCATCCTCTGTGAGCCATTTGTTTTCAAATCTAAAGCGCATGATTCCCTTTTTTGGAAACCGTCTACCAGCCACCAACTTGATGGAATTATGATCAGAAGTAGCACTCACCAGATTGTACAGCTTGTGAAAGGGAAAAATATCCAACCACTCCTTGTTGACAAAAGCGCGATCTAATCTCTCCAACACCCGCAAACTTGTATCCCTTCCTCGTTCCCAAGTGTATCCAAATCCAAGCAAAGGTATTTCTACAAGGTTACAGTCCATGATGCATTGACGAAAACTTTCCATCAAAAAATTAGGATACACCCCTCCCCCCAATTTATCGTTAGCAGACAGCAGATTATTAAAGTCTCCAAAACACACCCAAGCCATGGTCTGGAGACGTGAAAGGGACCGTAGAAGCTCCCAACTGGCGCGTTTTCTAGCATTGTCAGGGAAACCATAAAACCCAATAAGGCGCCATTTAGGATTAGTCGAATCATCAATAATCATGTCAATATGGTTATTAGAATAACCGGTAATAGTAATAGAAACAACATTCTTCCAAAACAAAGCCAAACCGCCACTACGGCCAAACCGTTCAACACAGAAACAGAAATCATATTTCAACATCTTTTTTATTTCGTCGATCTTATTCGAATTCGCTAAAGTTTCACTAAGAAAGATAATGCAAGGCTTATTGAACCTAACTAGCTCCTTGAGAGCACGAACTGTCTGGTGGTTGCCTAAGCCACGACAGTTCCAAGCTATGTAACTCATGGCTCTCGGCGGGTCTGCTGAGCAAGACCGGCCGTTGAAAATTGATGTGTGGTATTAGACGCAAACATTTCTACAGTATTCAACTCATCGACACCAATGATTCCTATTTCTCCTTGTCTGGGTCGTTTTTTATTTTCCTCCAAGTCCATAACCGAGTCTTCTTTTGAGTTCGGCCCAACCATAATGGTGTCCCCTCCTTCAATTGTAGTACCATTTTCCTCAGCAAACTGGTGGCCCATATTAGACGGAGCCCCGACATTCGGTTTGAATGTGATCTTCTTCGGATAGAAAGAGAATCGATTGCCGATTCTATGTGGATTCTTCCCTCCAGATTGCGAGTAGCTGGCATCCGGATTTCGTGGAGTAGAATTAACACCAATCTCCGACCCGGGATCTCGTCTCCACTGCACCATCTGTCGCACAGTTCGGGCTCGTACTTCGGCGTGGATCTCCTCCGACCATTCCCGACCTAACTCCTCCTCCGATTGTTCAAAAAGTTTAGGGCAGCTGGTTTCACTGTGACCAATAATACCACAAAGGTAACATATAAGGGGAAGCCGTTCATAGCTGAAACTGATTTCCATCGGTGCCGCCCCTTGCTTTCGGATAATCTTCTTCCTCATCAACGGTTCTTCCACATTTATTCTGACCCGAACCCTTATAAAGCTATTCCATGAACTACGTCTGTTGGATGAATCATACTCTAGATAGGTACCCATAAGATTTCCAATACTTTTTGCTAGCGCCTTCGAAGCAAAACCCAAAGGAAGACCATGAAATTGAGCCCAAATATCAGTATAAAGAAAATCGACATCCGCTGGATCCTCCCCTGCCTTCCATTGATGAACTACCAAAATGCACTTATTGAAAGACCACGGCCCCCCAGCTAACATCTTCTTCATGTCAAGATGGTGATAGAACTGGATTAGATATAGATTATTGTCGCTCATCGGCTTGATAAAAGCCCCTCGCACAGGTCGCCATAGGTCCAACAACGTTCTTTCTAGTGCCTCTGCATTGATCATCCTTTCACCCACCAGTTTTCCCAAAAGGCAGAGCTCATAATTGATCTCCTCCCTTTGAAAATCTTCCGTAGGTATCACAAACTCAGCTTCTTCTTTCTCCCGAATAGAAAATTTTCCTAAATCTGACTCCATATTAATGCAGAGGGAACCACAAGGACAGATCAGATAGAAAACTACAAACTCTCAAACATGCACAATCAAGGCATGACCAAAACTTGCACTCTGTTAGAGAGAAACGAGAGGCAAGACCATTTCTATTTTATTTTATTGTGCAAACTCACAAACTTTTATATATGGTTTTAATCCAGTTAGGAGTTTAAAATAGAAAATATAAAGAAAGAAAACCTTATTGGCAGTAGCTGTCAGCAAAGATTAATCCATAATCAATGATTAAAAGTTCTAATCGGTTTGGTCAGTTCAATTGTAAAAATCTTAAACCGTTTAACTTTTCGGTTCAGTTTTTAACTTTTCAGTTCAATTTATTTTAATAACTCTTGTCATTAAAAATTGATCAATTTATTAATTAATTGATCAATTTTTATAAATTAATAAGTTCTTATAAACCAAAATAAATCAATTCATTTTTATTTAACAATTCATTTTTAATTTAACTTTAAATTCTTTGACAGGTAAAACAATATTTTTCAATTATATTTTAAATGTTTTAATTTTATTAAATCTTTAGTCAGTTTTATGACGATCTAATTTCGGTTAAACCTTAAACTTCTTGTTTTACCGATTTAACTATTAGTTTGGTATTTAAAATATTGGACATAATAATAGGATATAGAAGAGAGAAAATACGATAAAAGAGATGAGAGAAAAAGAAAAAATATCGAAAAGAAAAGACAAAAATGAGTTGCTACAGAGATAAATAATAATAAAATAACCCTAATTAATATATATATATACTGAACTTTGAATTTGACTGACTATAAAATTTGAACTGAAGTTTAGTTAAATTTTTGAAATTTTTTATAAAAAATTTAATTTACCTTAATCTTAATAAATTTAGTAATCTTAATTAATTCATACTAAATTTATTAATTTTGAGTCAAATTAAGAATAACGGTCGAATTTGAACAACTTACCATTCCTACCTTCCATCACTTGGCCATCTTATGTAGTTAAAATGGATTAGTGTGTTAGAATTTTATTGTACAGTATTCTTAACTAATTAGTTTTATAAACAAAATACATAAGTATAAACTTAATTAATAATATGATAACAATCATTGAAATTTTATCAAAAAGAAAAATTACGGTTAAATTCTTAAAATTTTTATTTATTGACATGTAAACTTTTAATTTTCCAATATTAACATATTCAATTTTACTATTACTAAAAATTCGGAAATCATTTTTTAGTATATTGAAAATTAAGGGTGGACTTTTTAACAATGTTTTCAAAATAAGTTAAACAAGTAAGATATGAGATTTAAGATTTAAAATGTTCAACCAGTAGTAGACTATCATAAAATCAGTCAAAAATTAAATAAAATTGAAGAATTTGAAAATTGATTAAAAGGATTATACTTACTCAAAAAAAACATTGAAAATTTTAAAGTTTAATTGAAAATAATTATTAAATAAAAATTAATTAGTTTATAACAATTAATTAATTTATAAAAATTGACCAATTAATTAATAAATTGATCAATTTTAATAACAAAAATTATTAAACTAAATCAAACAAAAAAATTAAAAGTGAACTAAAAAATTAGTGCAGTTCAATATTTAAAATATTACTTTTTAAATATTTTTCATATAAATAAGACCTTATCAGATGAAAAGTATTTGATTTCCATCGTCATTGTTAAATTTATTTAAATAGAATTATTGTGTCTGTAAAAATTCTAACCGCTAATTCCTACTTTTAGTCAAAAATCTTTACTACAATTTATCCACATACAGAATAATCATTCGAGTCCGAGTCCGAGTTCAAGTTCAGATCTTTTGTCTAATATTACTTTGTCTTATTCTGTCTAATTGAAATATGTTGTCGTTTCTACTTAAATTTTATGCGACTCATTCACTCATAACTGTTACGGGCGTGACACTTAAGTCAAGCTCGTGACTTTTTTATTTTTTACTTTTTAATCATTTTAATTTTAATTATACTACTATTACTTTAATAAAAATTAAATTTAAATTTAAATTTAATTGTGTTACTATTAATTTTTATTGAAAATTAAAATTAAAATGATAAAAAAAAATTGTGTTACAGGTGTGACACGCCCGTGAGAAATTTTTGTTTTTTTAATTTTTTATTTTAACAAATTTTGTGTCTTTGACAAATTTTTCAAAATTTGTTTTTCTATTATTTTAATTTTAATTTTAATTTTTTAAATAAAATTTTAAGATAAAAATTAAAATTTTAAAATTTGATTAATTTATTAAAACTTTTATAAATTATAGAAAATATTAAATTAAATTAAAAAATTGATTAATGTTATTATTATTATTATTATATTAGCACGCATGCATATTAATGCAATATTAAATATTTTGTTTATTTATGATAAAGTTTTTTATATAAAATACTTGAGAAATATAAATAAATTATACGATATATTATATACGTGAAATAATTTATTTTAATTTTAGCAACTTATTTTAGTTGATTAATTTACTAAAATTGTTTAATTAATTTATAAATTATAAAATTTTATATATAAACAGTTAACACTGATCATCTAATTTTACTAAATATCTTTAATAAATATCCGATAATTTAATAATCAAATCATTATAGCCAGCAAATCATTATAGCCAGCAGTAATGAGCTAATTTGATTCGCAGAATAAGATAAAGAGTAATATTAATATATTATACCCGATCCCAAGGCTGACTTGATCTTCTCTTAACGCCACTTTAAGTAGGCACCTGACAACGGCGTTCTCACTAAAATATCAACACCTTAACACTTACGGCATGTCGTCCACGCTCCTTCTCCTCCTCCTCCTCTCCTCCTCTCCGTTCTACTCCGCCACCGCTTCCTCCGCCGCCTACCCGACCATACCGGGCACGACAGACACCTCCGTCTCCGCCTCCGACACCAATGACCTCATCCCCATCCGGCGCGAAGTCTACGGTGATGGCAGAATCTTCGATATCACTCACCGGATAACCGAGAACTTGCCTACTTGGGGCAAGGATGATGGGCTCGGGCAGTTCCTCTGGCTGCCCGCCAGCATGAAGAACGGCTCCTTAGCCAACAACTCCGAGATGAAGCTTCCCACTCATAGTGGCACCCACGTCGACGCTCCTGGACATGTCTTTGATCACTACTTCGACGCCGGATTCGATGTCGATACTCTGGACCTCGAAGTCCTTAATGGTAACTTTTTACTAATCGTGGGGTTTTCAGTTTGTTTGACGTGGTTTTATGTTTTTCTTACTTTTGATTCTTCTGGGAACAGGTCCTGCTTTGTTGCTTGATGTTCCAAGGAATTCGAACATAACTGGTATGCCTTAATTAGTACATAACACTTATATAATGATGACTTAATTTATCTTGTACATATAGTTAGTATTCATTCAGAGAAGTTCACTAATATTTCTCTATTTTTTTCTTCTGGGTTTCTCTCTGTTTCCACATTATGAATGTACTACAGCTGAAGTTATGAAGTCCCTGAAGATTCCTAGGGGAATCAGGCGTGTGCTTTTCCGGACCCTAAACACGGACAGGTTAATTTCTCTCCCTTGCATAATCTTTCATGGCCCAGATCTCTGGAGTATCTTATCAGATAAACATTGTCTTTTCTGGTTCTTTGCTGACCAATTCTTCTGAGCTTGCTCATCTCTTTTTGCCAGAGTTGTTCTTAATAGCAATACGTTGTCAAGAATCCCCTAATAATAGAATAAGTTATTTGGATCATATCACACATTGCTTCATTGGTTAATACTAAGTTTCTTCAGTTTATTAGGTATTAGTGATTAGTGGTAAGCTTTCTTTTCAAGAAATTTCTTGACTTACTAGTATGCCACAAGTGTCTTTTACTCCTGAATGTCTTTCATGACTCTTATCTCTTATTTTCTTGCTGTTAATTAAATTCCATGGAGATTTCTGATACTACCTGTGTTATAATTGTCTTATTATCAACAAACCTGTCATAAATGATGTTGCTATTGCCAATGATACTGACGAAGTCCTTAATCTTCTTCATAGCTCCATGAACTTTTCATTTTTGATGAATTTGATATTTGGATTCTTAAGGCAAGCAGCTATATTGGAGCTTAATAGTAACTTTCCAGAATCTTTGGCTGGCTCTTTCAGTACCTTAATCTTTTAATATTAAAAGATTGATGTCGTAGGGGATATCATACTGTTCTAAGGGCAAATTGAAATAAATATGTTGCCCTAAGCGTTGAGTTTATTCTTGCCTCTGTATTCTTGTATCTTAAGGAATAGTAATTTGATATAACAGCTTACGGTTCTCAAAGAACACATGGACCTTTGTTTCTGTTATATAATCACTTTTCCTTGACTGTCAAAATGAAATTTACTGCTCATTTGGGATGTGATTATCTAAAAATGTTAATAACACTTCAGGAAGCTTATGTTCAAAAATCAGTTTGATACAAGTTACGTGGGATTCACGAGGGATGGGGCAAAATGGTTGGCAGAGAATACTGACATCAAACTTGTTGGTAAGTTGTTGACCTTCTTCATTAATTTTTAGTTGGATGGTGAAGGCATTGCTGCATTTTCTCTTATATATTTCCTATCCCTCATCTGATGCAACATCTTCTATGTGTGTATAATATATATGTACATATCATAAATACATATATACACAGAATTTACCTATCAATTGTACTTAGCTTTGCTTTCATGTTATTTTTATTTTTTTTCTTGATTTCATCAAAGTGACGCCTTTTCTTACGAGATGTGGTAAGAATTGTGGAATAATTGTGATTGATTACTCAGTTATGGATAGACAAGTAATCATGTCAAGATTTATTTGAGAGTTTTGGGACTTGCGTTCTGTACATTCCATTACCGTGAGTTGCGCCCCCTCAACCTCTTCTGACATATTGTTTCTGTGCAAAATGATCTTACACCAAGCTTTCTTCCTACAATTTGAATATGTAGATAATTGGATATCTTCTTATTCCCCTTCAACTCTAAACTATATAGCACTCTGCAAGCTTATTCAATATCTTCACAATTGTGACAACTATCCCTCCTTCATAGTTTGCAATCTTGATAACGTTATCTAGACCTATGTTTTATTATTGCTGCTAATCATTTACCAGAATTCATTTACATGACAGACTGATCCAGGTTGAATGCCAGAGCAAGGCACATTCTTATCTAATTATGTAGATCCTGTTTTTTAAAGTTGTTTATCTCATCATTCTTCTATTGCTTTTTAATCCACCTCCCCCCTCTCTCTTCTTCCTTTCTTCATGCGCTCTTCATATCTTTCCCCCTGGGACAACTGAAGTACTGTTGGATGTACTGTGTGACTTTCTTTTTGTTTCGCATGCGAAGGAGTGGATTACTTATCTGTAGCTGCCTGGACAGATTTGATTCCAGCTCATCTCGAATTTCTAGAGAGCAGGGTAAGATTTTACATGATTACAATTTGATACTACTACTTTTGCTAATTATGTATCTATTAATCAGTCCATCTTTCAATTTGGATTCTCGTGCTAGACGCCTACAAAGTGTTTATATTGTCTACCGGACTCAAATCTTCCCTGACAGTATTTACTTGGCTTGGGATCTTCATTAAGCTAAACAACTGATTTTTATTTAAAGATTTTTTTTGAACCATTAGTTTTTAGTTTTCTTTTCAATAATATGCAACAACTTTCTTAATGTATTGGCTGGCTTCATTTGTGTATGAACGTGCTGATTATGTTTCAGGAAATCATTCTGGTGGAAGCCCTAAAACTTGATGATATCCAGCCAGGACTCTATTCCGTTCACTGCTTGCATCCAAGGATAGTTGGTGCTGAGGGATCTCCAATTAGATGTATTCTTATGAAGTGAGAGTTCTGCTAGGTACGTGACAAGCTTTCCTTGCCTGTAGTAATTGGAAATCAGTTGTACCATCAAATAATGTCATGTTCACCATTGTTTTTGTTGGTTAAGTTTTCATAAAGCCTACGACTCAATACATGCCCTTAGCAACAGTTTCATTACCCTGAGTGATGATTTACACAGTTTAGTTGATCTACTCCTGCAGGGAAAGGCTAATAATTCCGGAGATGCGTAGTGGAATAATGCTTGTGAAGATGCTCTGAGATTATTATTACACTACGACAAACCTAGGACTAGAAGATGCTGTGGGACGGTTCTGTAAATAAAATAAGTAACCTAGTGGCCTTTATGAAACCAATTTCCATGTCTGTTTGTTAGCTGTCTTATTGAATTAGACATTACTTGTCCTTGTGTTTTGTCTTCTGATCTACTCTTGATAAAATAAGGTGAAAAGTACTATAGATCAATAAACAAAAAAGTCAAGATCTTGGGTTTGAATAAGTAATCAGCCTGTACAAGGTCATGGATTATTACTTTTACACCCTTCAATGCCTCCATGAACACAATCAGAAAATTGTTCTCTTGATCCTTTTTTTCTTTAATAAAGGAAAACATGTGGCAGACGTTGGCGGATCATGTCATCCATAAGAAGAGCGGGATTGTTTAATAAATCATGACATGATTAAAAAGTGAAGCGTTACAGTAGATGGGTAGGGGAAGCTGATACGTAGGACCGGGAACTTTAGATTATCTTACAGATTAACCACATTAAAATACATAAGATGTTAAGAATCACTTGATAAGAATGCACCTTGCTGGTGATCCATCAGCCCTCAGCATCCTGAGCGGCAAGCAATGGAGATCATAAACTCCAGGATTGATGTTATCAAGTTTTAGGCCCTCTACAAGAATGATTTCCTGCAACAGTTGTGCAGTTCCAGGATTTTTTGATTCAGTAGAAGGAAGAAAAATGTTTCTGTCAAATTAAATTACAACAGCAGAGCATTATCAGCTACTTTTTCCCTACCCTGCTTTTAAGAAAAACAAGATGAGTTGGGAGTAAATCAACAAGAGCAGCAACGGATAAGTAATCAACTCCTGCATAGCCAACAAACGCATTATTACTTGGTAACTTCAATAGAATTTAAAACCAACCTCTGATTACCTTTAAGTATCAAATGAATAGGCATACATTAATTCTCTAATTAGTGATTACCAACCAAACCTTGGTACCGAATTCATGTGTGTCCTCGAAGGTGTTTTTTTTTTTAAAACCTGTAAGGGAATTGTACATTTGAACTTTGAAGAGAACAGAAGCTATACATTGTTAAAGTATAAAAGTCAGTGTAGAAATGTCAATGGTCTCTTGGAAGTTGTAACCCTGTGGTTCACTTATGATAATGGTTTCAACTTTTCAGGGAAACAATTAAACAAACGAAAATATATATTTTAGACAACAGCTTAGCAGATAATATAACTGTACCAACGAGTTTGATGTCTGTGTTCTCAACCAGCCACTTAGCTCCATCCACCATGAACCCAACATAGCTGGACTCGAACTCTTTCTTGAACATAAGGCGTCTGAAATCGAGATTTAACAAGTAGGTTTAATGGAATTTACGTATCTGAGTTGAACTAATCATTGACAATAGAAGGGAAAGTCATTTTTACTGTTTTTACTGTTTTGTTTTTGTTCAAGTACAATAAGAATTTAACATAACTTGGAACATTTTCTTCATCTGATCGTGTTAATTTGAGAAACTAGTCAATTTCACACTGTTTTGGCTGAACTAACTATCTTCAAATTTGAGACAAGTCACTCAACTGTAAATATCCTAATGAAAGTAGGTGTCTTAGATAATTTTATCGGAGTTGAATCCGTACCTGTCTGTGTTTAAGGTTCTGAAGAGCACTCTACGTACTCCCTTGGGAATGTTCAATGATTTCATCACTTCAGCTGTGACAGATATATAGCAGTAAACTGTTAGAATATATCATGCAAAAACTGAGATTTGTTCAAAGTACTTGTAACTCAAACCAACATCACTACCCATCTTACACAGGAAGAGAGATGATTTTCTATGGAAATTTCATGTTTTTTTCCTGAAATCCATACCAGTTATGTTGCTGTTTCTCGAAACATTAACAAGCAGCGCAGGGCCTATATATACATCGAAACAAAAACACTTGAGCAGATCTATGGGATGATCATAATCCAATACTCAACCAACTTTGATATTTTGAGGACTGATTATTAGAAACAAGCCACTGTACCATTAAGCACCTCCAAGTCAAGAGAATTGATATTGAACCCTGCATCATAGTACTTGTCGTATACATGTCCTGGCGAATCAATGTGTGTGCCCGTGTGTGTGCCCAGCTTCATCTCAGACTGATTGACTATGGACCCGTTCTTAATGCTCTCAACAAGCCTTATGTAGTCATGTCCAAGACCGTTCTTCGAGCCAAACACGGGCAAGCTAGGACTGATCATGTGTGTTATGTCGAAGATTCTGCCATTGTCATAAACCTCTCTTGAGTATCGTCTCATTGGATAAGGACGACCGGCGGCCAAAGCAAACAGACCGGTGTATAGAACCAGAAAGAAGTGAACATTTCCCATTATTAATGCGGGTTAGTTCTGTAGTTTAATGAATATACATATGTGCTTATCTGAAATGTAGGACAAGGCTGCATACTCCTAAATTCTGCTTCACTGTAGGACTTTAGGTACAACGATAACGACGACGACGACGACGACATATGTGCTTATCTAGAAAATAATAGAGAAGGTGTAAGAAGGTAAGTCAATAAACCAATTTGGCATGGAATATTTTAAGCAAATGCAAATCGTTATCTTAATGAGTCATGTTCATGTATAAGCTGATGAGGCCGGCTTAGAAAGTAAAACAGGAGATTGATCCATTAGTTTGGGACAAAATGGTGAACTTATTTTATTTATTGACAGGGACAATGCATTAGCAAGATGGGGAAAATACAAAACCAACGCGCTAAACACTCGGGGCCAATGGGCCATGGTAGTCTGCTTTCTTTGACTGAGTTATTATTGAACATACCTTCTATGTGTCCAATGACCGAATTGAATTCCTTTTTCCTTGAAAGAAATGATATGGGGCAATTTTTGACTTGCTTGAGAAAATCGGAATCCATGGAAGATAGGATCAAATTGAAGGATTTCAAAGCCTTGTTACACTTTCTTTTCTCATGCAAGAAGCCTATTACAGTATTATGAGTCCAAAAACAATGGAGCCCATAATTTAAGCCCAATTAGCTTTATCCCACATTGAACAAATACAATTTGGTGAGCGTATCTCTTGTATATAAATACATGAGTTATGCCACAGTTTGAATACACACACCACAAAAGAAAAATAACACCACCATTGGGCTATTGCAATTTGGTCCTATTGTCGCTCATTTGGACAAATTGCAATTCAGTACTTTTGAAGGCAGAGACAAGTTTTGGGAGCTTTCTTCCATACGAGATTGGAGAGCTACGCCGGTAGCCTTCTTTTGTCTGTTGGTTGTATTCGTCTAGTTTATTTTAAATTTTGGTGCCTTTGGTTGTCTTCTGCGATGTTGTTATTGGTTGTATATTTTGTATCTTTTTTCTGTTTCGAGATACATTTTGATTGTGGTTTTCAATTGTTAAAAGGAGTAAGGGTCATTGTGTTATCTGTGTATTGTTTGGATACATTTGGTGTACTTATTAATTATAGTGGAGATATTTTAGGACTACGGTCTGTCATGGAAGTTGCCTCTCGTCATTTGAGAAGGTGTTACCACGTAAAAATTCTGGTGTTATTTCCTTTACACTACTTGCATGTTTCGAAGTTATAATCCACTCCTACAAATTCTTCAAGCTTAAGGAAAAATTATTACGCTTCCACTTTATTTGTTCGTACGTTTTTCCTATCAACTGGTAATAGAGCCAGGTTTTCTTTTTGGTTTATTGTGCTTGATTGAAGTATGGAGGCAAATTATGGTAAGATGGTTAGTTGGAATGGAACCAATTACCACAAATGGAGAGGAAAGATGAAGGATTTACTTTTTGTGAAAAAGATGCATTTGTCAGTGTTCGCTACACAGAAACTCGAGACAAAATCTAATGAAGAATGGGCATTTGAGCACGAGATGGTTTGTAGCTTTATTCGACAGTGGGTAGATGACAACGTCTTAAATCATATTTCTCATGATACACATGCTAGAACCGTGTGGGAAAAGCTTAAGACCCTGTATGCTTCGAGGACTGGAAATAATAAGTTGTTCTTTCTTAATCAAGCTATAAGTCTGAAGTACAAGGAAGGTAGT
>JAOQMQ010000195.1:26458016-26478884 GCA_027563845.1 Erythroxylum subrotundum | reverse complement strand
TCTTCCCATCTAAAGCCATTTTCTTCTTTCGCTCTGTCGAAGCATCGCATTACCGTAGGAACTCCTTTCTCCTTCACAAAAAACATTTTTGTTTTATTTAATTGAAACATCTGACGCGTTTTTCCTGAACCCTTCTTCCCATCTAAAGCCATTTTCTTCTTTCGCTCTGTCGAAGCATCGCATTACCGTAGGAACTCCTTTCTCCTTCACTCCTTCAATTTCTGTTCCTTCTTCTTCACCAAAGCCATTTCCTTCGTAAATATTTACAGTTCCGCCATTCACAGTTTCATAATTAGCCTCTTCTTCCTCTTCATCAAAATTGGAACCAACTCTAAATACCTGAAAATGCCCATAATCTTCATGTAAATTAAATTCCAAGCTATTCTCCGACTCTTCTCCTTTTTCGATACTAGAACGATATACTTCAGTCTCGTCTTCCATCTTCCTGACATCGGAATGGGAAAGCTTAACCTCTGTGGATGACGACTGAGGAGAGTAACCGAGGAGAGGCAACTTGAAGTCTTCTCTCGGAGGTAATTGACTGTAGGTGGTGGCTTCGTCACCTGTTAGTGTGACCAAATATGGTGCAGACTTGTGCTTAGTCCTTTGAGGCTTCAATTTAGCATTTTCTTTTCAAGAAAATTTGGGAATGTGATAGAACTGTTATAAGAAAATATCGGAAAATGATACAGAAATCATGAGATTGGGTAGAAATATCCGTTCCTTTTTTTTTAATGAAACGAGATTAACACTTTTGTTATTTTTTGGATGCTAGTTTTGACCGGAACTTGTACTGGTAAGAGTTTTTCTCATTGCACAGTAGGTGTTCGATGAAATGCTTTACTCCGTAGTTTGCGATAGCTAAAATGGGAAAAAGGGAAAACTTTCAATTTTGTGATATGTCGTTGTTTCTTGAAGTTTTTGCTCTTGGTAGGTGTTATTTCTTGATGCTTTGGAATGAATTTAGCGTTCCATTATTCAACTGTTCGGTGTTTTCCTTTGTCTACTCATTAATTGCATAATTGAGATATGTTGTTGTTTTCAAGTTGCTTCTATGGATAATCTCTATAGTGGCATCTTATAATTAGTTTTTCTATATAATTATAAGATTATTATTTAGATTAAACCCTAATTAAAATCCTTATCAAACGTGTACTCTTTAATTAAGTTGAGTTTAGACTAAAATGAATCATTGTTAGCTTGAGAATTGCGTATTTGTATCCTTAAACTTGGTAGGCTGTCTGGTTCTTCAAGTGTTAAACAGTGTCAAATAGCTGTAAGGTAATTGTTACTTGGCATTGGCACATTAGGGGAGTTGAAAGGTAATTGACTTGCTTGTTCTGGGTGCCTTTGGTTGCTTATAGCCTGTGGCAGGTGCTTTATTTTTTGATTGCCAATGTCCTACGTCGGCAGAGATTGTTGAGAGATCCTGAAGTCATGACTTCATACAAGTTCTGAGGTTTATATCTCTTTAAGTTGACATAGAAGTACTTGTGATTGTTGCCTGATTTTATGAAATACTTGTTGAACGTTGCTTTTGTATTCCAGGGAGCTATCTAAAAAGGCGCAAAAAGCAAACAATATATGGTGGTGTCTAAGTGGTTTACTCGGCGATCAGAATCGATTACTACCCTTAATAAGCCCAAAAAGTCCATCTTACCCTTCCTTATAAGCTTATGCTCTTTTATGCTCAAGTGATCTCCCAAAAATGTCCTTGAACATCCTTATTATATCAACACTTTACTTCCATTTATCCATTCAACAAATCTTACTAACCTTGACACCATTATAGTTCTAAAAACTAAATCTATCTAAACTCCAAAATTATTTTGAAATCATGCTTATTTAAAGAAAAATTTTTCAGGGTCCAACAATTACAGATTATATTAAATATTCTAGCAATGGGTTTTCAAGAAAAACGACTCAATAGAGCATTAAAATCTTTCTTATACAATACCCAATCAATCCATACAAGATAATGTAATCAATCCAAAAAGAGGTAAAGAAAACGATACACAACAATAATCTGCTTAATGTGCTCCTCGGCCTCGATTGCACCTCCGAACTAGTGTTGGGAAAGTTAACCTTCCATCTCCAGCTTCAATCTTTCTCCATCAGCCTTCCTCTCCATTGCCACTGTCGGTGTTGAAGAATGAAGAAAAACTAAAGAGAAAATAAAAAGAAAAGTGTTTTTGGCTAGGTCTGACCCCTTTTCCTTTCTACCGTCACACGCTTTTCCTTATATAGTAAAATTTAGGTTTAAACCAAGGGACACCTGGCATTAACAGAGACACATGCCTTTCTCACACCCTTGAGTTAACTGTCATAACTGTGAGAGCACCTTACACCTTGCATGGCCTTGCACGACCATGCAAGGTCCTCTCCATGCATGATCCTCTCACAAGGGTGAGAGATGTCTCACGATCGTGAGAGGTACTGTATAGGTGTGAGAAATTTCTCATGCCCATATGATCCAATATATGTCGTAAGACTTCTCCTTTCTTTGTTCTCCGTTTGACATTTTATCTTGCCTCTTCTTCTTTCAATCCTCTTCTTCTTCATGCTCTATGAATCAATAGAATATGGAAATTAGGAAGATGAATTCAACGGACATACTTTCGGGTCACTTTAGTTCCTTCATTTCCAAAATGTACTTAAGATCAAATATGAGCTAAAGTGAGTATCCTAAGCATTTCTAAGGCATTAATCACCAAGTGCAATATATTAAATGAATCAACATTTAATCACATATCAAAAGACTCTAAAAGCATCTCTCCCTAATATGTCTATCTTAACCTGGAATGTATGAAGAATAAATTGCTCCTATAAGCTCTCAGCCTTACGAGATTCTGTATCATGTGAAAAGCCTCTTATAGTTGCCTTACTTAAAACCAAACTCAGAGCAGATGACCTTGACAAGCTAAATATTTTGGGCCCCTCTTGGCACATGATCTCTAACCACTCTTAACATGCTTATGGGCATATTATTATCTGCTACAAATTCAATAAGTAAATCTACTGGACACAACTGATCAAATAATCCATCTGAATGTCTCCTTCTTATGGGAACACACCGCCGTCAATCTCTCCTTCATTTATACAAGCAACTTTGGCTTCCAAAGACGTCTTTTATGGACTAAACTCAGAAACCTTAGTAGCTCCATCTCCAAGCCTTGGTTGATCTACAGAGACTGTAATTGTACCCTATATCCATCAGAAGCTTAAGGCCATCTAATCTCAATAATTACTCAGTCAACTTCAAGGATTGTGTTGAATACATAGGCATGTCAGATCTTAAACATGTTGGCCACCTTTATACTTGGTCTAACAAGCAATAATCAAACTGGTTCATTCACAAGAAACTCGACCGAGCTTCATTCATCCATCTTTGGCTGCATAGCTTTGCTAATAGCGTCGCCTCCTTTAAGGGTCCCTTGATTTCAAATCATACACCTATCTTAGTTGCCAACTTATTCCAGCAGCTTGACCACCGCTATCCTTTTAGGTTCAACAACTATCTTGTTAATGAACCTAGTTTGCTAAAGCTTGTAAGAAAGGGGCAGACCTCTACATTATTGGCACTAGATAGTACAGTTGTATATGCAAGCTGAAATCCATCAAAAATGCATTCGAGTCATTGAATTCTCTAAAAAGCTCTACGGCTCTAGCTACTGACTCCACCAGGCGTGACCTTGAACATATCCAACACCAGATTGGCTCTCTCCTCCTTAATCAATTGTTATTAGAAAAGGAAAAAGTAGCTCTTGCTAACTATTTATAGGCAGTGAAAAATCATTCATCTATCCTTCAATAAAGGGCACGGGTACATTAGCTAAAAGTTGGAGATAGGTGCACCTTCTTTTTCAACACGATCTTAGCTTAAAAAATCACAATAAAATCTACTCAATTATGTCCTGAGAAGGTGTATTACTTCACAAGCCCCAGGACATACACAATGAAGTTGTCGGATATTTTTCTTCCCTCCTTGACAATGTTGGTCCCTCAAATGTCTCACTCAATAACCTGCAATAATTAAATCTGCCACAAATTTCCTCAATGGATTTTGCTCATTTAATCCAACCAGTTGTGGATTCTGAGATTGAGAGGTAGTCTTCGATATGGACCCTCAAAAAGGCCCAAGGCTAGACGGATTTAATGGGTACTTGTACCAAAAATCTTGGCACATTATAGGAAGCTTCATCAAGGATGCAGTTTGGGAATTTTTTTTTGATGGAATCCTCCTTAAAAAAATTAATCACACATTCTTATGTTTAATTCCTAAAGGACCTAACCCTTCCACTTTTGGGGATTACCGACACATCTTATGGACCAACTTCTTATACAAAATCATCTCCAAAATCTTAGCTGTCAGATTGAAGACCTTCCTTGCTCCTTTGATCAACGACAACCAAGGTGCTTTTTTGAAGGATAGACATATCGGTGACAATGCCCTTATTGAACAAGAACTTTTGAATGGATATTCTCAAAAACAAAACTCCCCTAATTGTATAATGAAGATTGAATTCTGCAAGTCATTTAATAGTATTAGCTAGGACTGCATGTGGACAACGCTCACTGCTTATAGGTTTCTACTTCAGTTCATTAATTGGATTCGGGAATGTGTCTCCTCATCCACTTTTTCTATTCTCATCAATGGCAGCTCCTCGACATTTTTTCAAGCCGCTCGTAGACTCAGACAAGGGGACCTCTTATCCCCCTATCTCTTTATCCTTTGCATGGAGATCTTTCATGCTATAATTAAGCTAGAAGTCCAAAACCAACCAAATTTTTGTTACCATACGAAATGTAAGAAGATTACACTCACTAACCTCTGCTTTGCAGATGATTTACTTTTATTTTGTAGGGCAAACGTGGATTCCATCCTCACCCATATGATTCTTGACTCATTCAAACTCTATTCGGGATTGGAGATCAACCTACACAAAAGCCATTTCTATCTCTCTAAAAATGCAATCCATCTAGCTAATCTTATAGCAGGAGCTACGAGCATGATGCATAAATGTCCACCTATCTTCTCTCTTGGCCTACCTATTTCCACAAAATGGCTTAACCATCTGGACTTCCTTCCTCTAATTGAAAAGATACATAAGTTCAATCTTATGTTAACAAATGACTCTCTTATGCAGGTAAAGTGCAACTCATCAAATATGTGTTTAACTCAATGCACATCTATTAGAGTTCCCATATCTTCCTATCACAAAGCGTCATAAAAACAATTGAATGGATCCTTAAGAATTTCTTGTGGAGTCATCGGACTGGGTACCCGGGAGCAGCTAAGGTTAAATGGTCTGATCTATGTTCCCTTAAAAAGGAAGGCGACCTTAATCTATTCTCCATTAAAACTACAAATCTAGCATTGATTCTTGAGAGGTTCTGATGGATCTTGACTGATAAATCATCACTCTAGATAAAATGGAAACATTCCTATTTCCTCTGAGGAAAATGTATTTGGGCAATCCAAAAACATCCATCACACTCACACTTTCTCAAAAAACTTCTACAGCTATGAGATATGGTCCAACAGGAAATGTCATGCAAGATTGGAGATGGGAAACTGATTTCTTTTTGGTATGACAATTGGTCCAGTTAGGGACCGTTAATTAATTCACTCTCATTTTCAGGATCTCCACTCCTCCCCCTGCATACCAAGCTACACTCCTTGATACAAGACAAGTCTTAGCAGTTCCCACTTCGGTTGCATCATTTACAACCTGGTATTCCCCCTAATCCTCTTTTACATGATATGTTTCTTTAGAAAAATAAGCCAGTCCATCTTGTTACTAACAAAGCTATCATGCATCTGTTACGACGAAGTAATAGAAAGGTTGATTGGTCTAAAATCGTGTGGTGCAAAGCCTTACCACCGAGGCTCTCCTTTATTCTTTAGTTGGCAGTCCAAAATAGGCTCAATACTACGGATCGACTGCCTTCTTAGAAGTCGATAAATCTTGCCCAATGTGCTTTGTATATAAGGAATCTAAGAATCATCTCTTTTTTGAATGCCCGCTCAACAAAGATATTTGGGTCCACATCACTACGAACTGCCTATGGTGCAACTCTGGGGACTCGTTTCTAGACATCCTGCATTGCATTTCCCACCTGAACTCTTACACACATAATGATCAGCTAATACATATTATTGCTCTTGGTGTTTGTATCTACAATCTATGGTGTGAAAGGAACCTCAAAAGATTTACGATTACTAGGAACTCTACCGAGACTTTGAAGACTATGGTCCTCCATGATATAAGGGAACTTATCCTCCTCCAAAATCTACATCAATACTGCAACCAGAATCTCGTCCTCACTGAACCTATAATGCTTTGCATAACTTTCATAATTAATTTTTAATTCCATTTTTCTTTTAAAAAAACAATGGGCAATAAGTTCTACTTGGCTTTAAAAGTTTATTACGTTGATGATTCTTGTAGTTTGTATCATTTTAATATTATTTTTTTATTTCTAAAAATTATTATATATTTCACAAGATTTGATTTTTGTTTTTATGCGTAATCTGTCATGTTTACATTACATAATATACGAGTTTGATTGTTGTTATTTTTCAAAATACTAGTGTTATTTATATAGGAGACAATTGTTTGAGTGTTATGTGATCTCAATATTAAAATTCAAACAATTCCATAATTTGGACAGAATCTTCCTCCTTCACCAATCATGCCTCCCTATTTTTGGAAGAGAGAATGAGATTGGCCCCTTTCAAGTATGTGGTGTGCAAAACGAATATGAAAATTCAACTAATTTTAGTCAAAAGAGAATGAAGATGAGATAGGAGTCATGGTTTACGCAGCAGACATACAAGAAATTCTTGACTATATAATAGCTTTGAACGCACAAAATATATGTTGATTTTATCATAACATAATATTGAATATAATGTCTTTTTTTGAAAAAAATTTATACTTCAGTAAAAGTAACAGATAATTCATATGAATTTGATGGTGTGTTATTTTTTAAACAACTTAAAAGTTCTCATTCTGTCTTAAAAATTGAACTATTCGATAAGATTAATGACTTCTAGTATAATTTACCACACATGTATAAAAAAAAACTATGATTGAACCAACTTTTTACGCGGTTAGATACTTGATGCCTGCAGACAGAGATAGACATGTAACAAAACTTGTCATTCTTACAACAGTTGAACAATGTAACCGAAAGTTATTATTTTCGCTGTCTTATCATATCCCCACGTTATGCGCAGACAAATGGGTTCACATCAGTTCTGTCACGAGGATGTACATTCAACAACCTTTGGAGCCTCGTCATGATTAATCTCTTGGACTCTAAATACTGTCCATAAAATCAAATTAAGCTATAAGAACAAGGACTGTTAGCAACTTCAGGTCGTACTGAGATGTACCGAATAATTATTATGATTTGATTAAATTATTTTTATATATTATAAATTATTTATTATTACATTAAAATAATTTAATTAATATCATATGATAATCTCTTAACCATTTTTATATTAATATATCAACATCGATGTTTCTGCTTTGCTTTTTGCATGTGAAAAGGATCAACATTCTTTTGCAATCACGGACTGGATTCTAACTTAACGCTGGTGGTTGCTACTGTCCTATATGAAATGCCTTGTCCCCAGAAATGGTCAAAACGAGCACTTGACATTTTTTTGACAAACTGATTATTAATAATAATGCGAAGAATAAACGTCCTTCCTTTATTGGATCATCCTGACGCGCTCTAACCATCTGACTGACTCGTTATTAACAGGACCACACGTCGGATTGATGAAACTTAGATGAAATTTCGTGGAATTAACTTTCTCAGACTTAATGAGTGAGAGTGAGCTAGGTACAGGTACCTTGACTTGTTAATCACTCATGAAATGGTCGGAAAAGCTTTGGATCGATCATCAAAGTTCAGATGTTTTATTGTTTAGGATTACTAATATCTGATAGGAAGGCATGTAATCAAGGGACGAGCCAATTATTGGTATTGCTACCTAGGCCCGACTCAATATTTCATTGAATATCTGCCAGATACTCCAAATTAAAATCTAATAAGCTTGTTTGTAAACCACCTTTCCCATTTGGTCGACCAAGGTTTCAAAGAGATGTTGCTGAAGTATGCATGAACAATCAAAAACTCTTATGCTAAAATGAGCAAGACAATGACTTAAAAGATATGAGGATGGTGGTTAAAGAATCACTGACAGATAAAAGAAAACAATGAGTAAAACTTCACCATCCTATAATAGTTGATACTATTTGATCTCAAGGGCTCATTCTTTTGCTCTGTTACTACGCATCTATGAATTACGTCGGGGAGGGGCTTATAATGCTTTTTAGTTTAGTTCACATAAGCAACAAGCAATAAAACATAAAACATAATATCTACTTCAAACAGAAGATCCAAGTTTTCACTACATAATTCCTTATGGTAACTAAACCCCCACTTCAGTTTTCCCATTTAAATGCTTAAACAGAAGCACCAAAAGGGAAAACATAACTTATTTATGATAATTAAGCGCATAACATAGACGATAAAAGTAACACTTTAAACAACCGACAAACTCAGACTTGAACTAGAGAAACAATTTTGCCACTAGCGCCACTGAATTAAAATGGACTTCTTTCGTGATTGCAAACTTTGAAAAGAAAGGGACATGCATGTTTACGGACATTGGAAGCCACGGGGCACATTCCTTGAGCAGACATTTAGAAGCAAGCTCAAAGAGATGGGAAGGTTAAGGTTGATACCCAAGATGCTACCTCTGATGGCAGTGCAAAGGCAAATAGCAGCCTCAAGATCGACGAGCCCTTGGAGCAGAGAACAGCAAGGTCGCACTGGTGGAGTGCCAACGGTCACATTAAGTAATGAACCAAGCACATCCGCACATATACCTAATTTAAGAGCATCCCTAGGGCATCTTCCCCCAGTGCCACCGCCTCCACCACCACCGCCTCCACCACCCCCACCACCACCGCCTCCACTACCACCGCCTCCACTACCGCCTCCACCACCTCCACTACCACCACCTCCACTACCGCCTCCACCACCCCCACGACCTCCACCGCTACCACCACCACCACGACCACCACCACCACCGCCGCCTCTACTACCACCACCACCGCCACTGCTACCGCTGCCGGGGGAAGGGCAACCTCCACCACATGCAGTGACAAGGGAAAAGAAAAGAAGGTTGAGAACCAAAAAGAGGGCAAACGAAGTTGAATTGGAAGCCATAATAGTGAATGAAATGGTATTCACTCTTTGGAACGTGTATATGACTAAGAATTAAGTTGGAGCTGTAGTGTAGCAAATAGGAGAGAAAATGTACTTGGTGCGGAGTTTTACTAGCTAGAGTAGGGTTTATATAGAGCTCAGCGAGGTGACAGGACAGGGTCGAGGCAGATATAAACAGAAAATAATTAAGAAATTTGAGAATATAAAAGAGAATAATATGTGTAGTTGTTAACTTTTGTCAACGTTAGTTATTAAATAAAAAATATTTTAAAAAAGTTTTATTTTTATTATATTATTAATCACAATCACAGGTCTTAAAATTTTTTCTTTAAAAAAATTATGACTCCTGACAACATGAACCTATAAAGAAAAGTGATAGTATCCTTAATTTAGTGGCCTTTATAACATTTATCTCAAGTATTACAAACTAAAATATGCTTTTATATTATAAATGATACTCCCTTCTATTCAAAATAAGTGTCGTTTTAGAGGGATTTTAATTATTCAAAATAAGTGTTGTTTATGACTTTTTATGCATATTTATGATTTTATTTTCAAAATTACCCTTTAATTTCTCTCACATTTTAATTACACAGATTATATTTTCAAGGCACTTTAACATGTAATTAATAAAGGTATATCAGACATTTCAGTAACTTTCTTAATAAGTGTACATTCATCTAAAACGACACTTATTTTAAATAAAAAAGAGTCTTATTTATAAGTAGGAGTAATTATTACATATTGACTATGATAAATAGTAAGGATGTCGAAGCAAAAAAGAAAAAAATCCATGTAACCTTTTTGTATTCTTGGCTTTTATAGCTGGCAGTGAACAAACAGTTTTAGTTGGCAGCTTGCGGGATGGGGTCTCGCAAATTGCCATGCTATGTTAGTTCAGTAATTTCTGCTTTTTGGGACGTTGCAATTATCATGATAATATGTTGTGGAACGATCAATGTTTTAAATTACAGTCCGCGATTGTGAATTACAGTTACAATCCAAAATGTTATTGTGAATTATTGTGTTTGTATTTTTTTATGATTACATCATCTATAATTACCATAATTATTTGTAGCTACATTTTAATCTCCAATTTATAATTTAAAACTCTAACACGATTGTACTCGCAGTTCTTTGTTGTGGAAATATTGGCTACAGTTTGCTATAGATATTACTATTATTTATAGATATGTAACAATGATGAAATTATTGGAATGACTTCATAATAACATGAATAGGAAATTATACATTGTCTTAATTTATGTAAAATCATGTCATCTTTCATCAAATTTACAAAGAGAAAGATCGAAATTATAATAACTTATCAAAATTTAAGTGAGGACAAATCAAGTGATCCTCGCAAAAGACATTGAGATGCATGTAAGAAATTAAATAAGACGATGTTTGTACAATAATAAAGCTAAAGGATCGAATCAGATGATCTATCAAAAGTGAAAGTTATATCATTATAATCATTATTTAACTAATTTATGATCTACCAAAAGTGATTATAATCATTATTAAACTAATTTTTTAACAAGCTTAATTTTATTTGTGTCTACAAATTTCTTTTGTAAAAATAAAATTTTATTTCTATTTTGAGTCAATTAAATTAAAATTTACCACATGACATAATTTGTAATCAACTTTACTAATTAAGGAGGATGTCAACAAAAAAAAATTGAGGATTTAGCTAATAAGTGTAGTCTCGAAACTTTACTATGAGTTCGCAAGCACTTCTAAATTTCATGAAACACTCTAAATTCTTATAATAGAAGGGTCCAACTCATTTTAAAGAGATATAATTCAAGCTACTAAGTGACTTGAAACCTTACTATAACTCCACAAGTACTTCTAAAGTTCAAAATAGTTGGAAGTTTTGTCAAATCTACGAAAATAAAGTTAAGTGACTTTCACGAAAGGTAAGCAAGATGTACGTGTCAAATCAAGTGATATTCACACAACACTAAGACTAAAAGATCAAATAAGATGATTCTTTGAGAGCGAAGATCACTTTATAATAATAATTACTAGATTAATTTTTTAATAAATTCTATTTTGAAAATTAAATTCCAACATAAAATTTGTTTCTACTAAAAGAATGTAAGAAAATAGCATTTGTTCTTTTCGAAATCAAGTTTTCATAAGTCACATTTGAATTTGTTAAGTAGATGAAGAAGACGAAATAAATTTTGGAGGGGCCAATTGAGTGTCATTAGTAAAATAAGTGAGACTTTCATATCCAATTGAGTGTCATTAGTAAAATAAGTGAGACTTTCATAATTTAGAAGGGTTACAAATTATGTCTTCCAAACTAAATAATTTTTGGAAGTGAGTTAGAAAAAGATTGATTGAAAATAAAAGAAGAGAGAGTGAAAAAAAAAGAATAATAGCATTGGAAGAACTCATGATATTTTATCAAATGTGCTGCTCTAATGCCATGCCAATAATAAAGAAAATTAATATGTCTCATATATTATTTTATATGAGTACATCAATATTTAAAAAGACATAAGATAGGTTGTCATATGAAGATTACAAATATTTGAAATATGAATAAAATTGTATATATTTAAAAAAATATGAAGATGACATGTGTTTAAATTTAGAAAATGAGGATAAAGATTATCTTAAGAAATAAAGTTGCTTAAATTGATAGCAATATAGTTTCATTAACTTAAAATATTTCTAATAAGTTTAGATGTATCAAAGACCATGTACTATTGAAATTCATCAACACTATTATTCCATGATGGGCATCAACCTTGGAGGATTGAAGGATTTTTCTTTAATATAAATTTCCAAATGTTATGGCCATTTATTTAACGTAAGTAAGTTCACTAAAAAATCTTGCATGGAATTAATAAGAAGAGCTAAAGATAAATTGAACTAGCATGAGATTATCTGGAATAAGAACTTAACCCCTAAAGTATCTTTTCTAATATGGCTAGCCATAAAAAAAATGCCCTAACCATAAAGGACATATTAAATTTTCTTAATATCCAAGACATTTATATGTTGTGCAAGGTTAAAAGAGAGACATCAACACACCTATTTTTTGAATGTAGCTACACCAAATGGATATGGGACAAGATACAGGACAAATGATCTACTTACAGAAAACTTTTTTACTATGAAAGTGTAGTTAGATGGCTATAGAAGCATAAAATAGTAAAGATGGAAGAATTAGCTATCAGTATAGTAGGCGTGAGATCTTACATCTATAAGATATAAAAAGAAATTAACTACATAAACTCCTAAGCAGTGGGGAACACTAAAGAAAACTTGCTAGTGGAAACTATACAATGGATCAGAGAGTAATTAGCTTATCTCTGAGAACTAATATGCAACCATCTTAGTATAATTACATAATGAAGAATCCTTGAACAAAAGTTTGATAAGAAGCAAGAAATAGTGACTTTAACCCTTTAATCAGTTGAAAATGTTGTTATGTCAGTTGTAACGTAAGAAGTTATGACGATAGTAGTGTTTTTATAATATTTAGCTCTTAAATTGTGTTTGTACCAAGAACTTTTATCCTTTTAAAAGTTTTTAATAAAATATTTAACGCAAAGCCAAGATTGTATATAAAGATATATAGTAATATGTAAACTCAACATGGTTGAAAGACTAAGCTTTTTGGATTATCATCGTGTCTTGTAGTATACATAAGATTGTAGTTTATGGCTTATTTATAAGTCTTTGATCATATATAATGTACTTAAGTTGCCTTGTAATCTTAAAATTTTTACTTTAGTTGCTGAAGAAATATTGTATGTCTATATCGTAAGCTTCAGTGTAATTTAGTTTTAAAAACACTTTCAAATTGAATTTTTTAGAGTATATTACTTCACTAGGATGTTATTCAGTATATTTGTCTTATTTTTTAAAATAATGAATGGTATGGTAAATTCATATAAACGATTTCAAAAACAAACACAAAATAAAAAATGAGTAGTAAAGAGATCAAGATATTTATTGTGGTTTCTCCAAATATCAACTCCACAAGCTTTACTTGAGAATTTGCTATATCTTCATCATTTGATGGATGAAGAAGGTCCATTCATACAATATCACTTTTATCACAGCTAAAGAGGAATCATTACACTCTTCTTATTTTATCACAAATGAAGAGTAATCCTTTACAACTCTTGTTGAAGGTTAATAAAAACCATTATAGTGTATAATAAGTTATTTTCTTAATTATTACATCTGTAACTTTTTTCTTCTCTATAGAAACCAAGTTAAAAACTTCAAGTCCTAAGTCTTTTCAAAGAAAATACACACTCTTTCATAAAAAAAAATAAAAGAAAAACTTGATTCAAAATTATTTCAAAAATTTCTTAAAGTTTGTTTGAAGATCAGGAAGTCATTAAAATAACTAAGTATAAGGTTACAAAAATGATTTCAATGATATTTTAAATTTTGAGGTGCTTGATTTCTTCTTGCACTTTGCTTTTCACTTGAATTTTATTGAAACTCTCTTGAATTACATATATGTGGTCCAGTTTGTTTATTTTCTTGTTTTTTATTTATTAATCAAATGATTTTTTTGGTTCTTTTTAGTGTATTTGTCCTTCTATTGAACTTAATTTTTCACTTATTGTTTAATTTCATTATAATAAGTCTACCATCACAAATAGTAAATTCATTAATAATATATTTTGTTGTCAGTAAGAACATAAATCAACATCTCACTTGATCCAACATACTATATTCTAACAAAATAAATTACATCATTCAAATATTCCACTATTTTGTCAACTTATTTTTACAGTTCATTAGAGTATAAGGGCTCAAATTGACAATTAAGACAGTAAAGAACAAAATTTAATTCAAAACTCGTTAACTTACATGGTGATATCTCAACATAAAGCTTAATACTCTAGATTGTCACCAATTACATGACGTCCTACCTCTTTTAATGGTCTTTTAAATAAGACGTATTCTAATTCAAGAACCACAATAGTAATTTTATAAAGAAGGGTCTAATAGCAAAATTTTACTTTTCATTCATTTGGCAACTTGAAAGAGGAAGTCCTTGAAATTGAGAAAATAATTTTGCATGAACCTGCACAAATTTATACTTTCACAAGAAAAAGAAGAACCAATAGAAAAGTAATTGATATCATTTTTGTTAATATGGACGTAATAAGTGCATTAACTGAAAATGTGCATTAATCTTGTGAATTAAAATAAATAAGAATTTTCTTTTTTTGTTAAAGATTACTCTACACTCAATTGCAAGATTGAAGGGTACTTCCTATCGCTTTCATTCTATTTTGGTTTCACTACATCAGACAAATTAATTGAAAATTTGTTTCTCTTCATTTAAATTATATTATCTTTGAACTTTATTTCTTGCTATCACTTTCGGCATTCCCAATTGCCTAATAGCGAAGAGACCTCCTAACTTCCCAGCCCGATCTTAGTAAAGTCGCTTGTGAGTTGTGATCACGGGGCAACTCTGGAAGCCACCGAGGGCTCCACCGAAGATTTGTTTCAAATCAACATCAGTTTGGCCAATTTCAACTAAAACCGTTGTCATTATTTGTTCATTTTTCTTCTGTTCATACTTCGTGGAAAGCTCTTTTGTGCGCACTACTCAAAGATATTCAATTATGTCAAAATCACCCTTGGAACTAATGTAGGATACCAGTGTTCAATTTCTTTGATAAGTAACCACAAATCATGATTATTATCAATCTTGGCGATTTTACTCCTGTACTGGATGTGACTCATCCACCGCGGAATGAATTTATTATTGTATAATTGACACGCTTTAAAACCAAAATGTCAATTTATGAATCTCGTTTCCTGTACTTGATGCCATCTTTGTGATTGGTCTCCACACTAAACTGGTTTTGCTTTATAGTAAAAGCTTGTTTTGTTTACAAAATTCAGAGCTTCCCGCGGCAGGCCGGGCCACATGTTTCGACAAGTTGCCAATACGAAACGATAGGATTTTCCAACTTACTATGATTGCTGAAAGAAGTCGAAAACAATGAAATAACCCATCAAAATTTAACCATTCTTGATTGTAATCTACTACTTCTTAGATTAGTTTCAGAACTAATGAGACAGTCGTTCGTTGACTTGGGATATGTAACATATCTATGTTACTGCCGACAAAGTCTACTTGGTTAAAGGAACCGAGAGATATGGACTTTCTTTTGGTATAAAAAAAGTATGAGAAACTTTGTCAGTTAATGAAAATTCTTCCTCGAATCTTGGGCAGGTGTGGAGGTAACTTCCGATGAAGGACACAACCTAAAGATAGAATCACATGCATGTTAACTAGCTAGCTCTCTGACTTTCATTAGCTTCTAAAGAGTAGTTTGAATTGAAAAGAAAGATTTGGAGAAATATATAAATTTAAGATTATAAAACAATTGAAACATCATATTGGTTTGAAACGAACCATTTGTATATATAGTTAACTGACATCGATATGCTGAGTAAGTGACACTTGAAAACACAAAGATTGCACAATAACATTATTTGTCTTCCAAACAGTTTTTTTTTTTTTTTTTGTGAAAGTAAAGTTAGTAACCATATAATCTTATTTCAATATTATTAATAATCTTTAATATTCAAAATATAGTTTAGTTTGTCTGAGTTGATACATTAAGTATTACAATTTT
Source organism: Erythroxylum subrotundum (assembly GCA_027563845.1). Taxonomy (NCBI): domain Eukaryota; kingdom Viridiplantae; phylum Streptophyta; class Magnoliopsida; order Malpighiales; family Erythroxylaceae; genus Erythroxylum; species Erythroxylum subrotundum. The sequence goes on along the minus strand of JAOQMQ010000195.1, from coordinate 26,462,982 downwards.
AAAATACAGGCAATTATCTTGAGAAAAAAGAGAGAGTTTACAAAATATAATTTTATTTTTTATCCCATAATGAAGGTGATATATTATGTATTTTTTAGATTCATATAATTTTTTATATATTTTTTAAAATTAATCTAAAATTTGAAAACATATTTTTTATTATAAAAACTCGCCTCTTTGTCATTAAAATTTATCCTTAAAGTAATTAAAAAATATTGGATAAGTTTGATAATTTATCGTTATTGAAGTAAATTTAGAGTCTGTGCTCTATTTTTAAAAGAATTTCGTGATAAAATTTACGATTTTCATAAATATTATGAATTTCTGGAATATTTATCCTACATATAACTAGAAACTTAATATGATAGTTAATTATTCAAAATTTTTCAACATAATTTAGGATAGTTATGTTAAATTGCACTAAGATATTTATACAGCAAATTCTTCCTTAAAAATTAAAAATAACACACACGCACATATACACACACTAGCCTAACAAAAAATGATAATATTTTATATTTACGTCACTAATACTCCCGCAACTTAAAAAGCTATATAATTCAATTATATATTACCATTACAGTAATATCAAACATTGCCCTCAAATAATAAATTGAACATTATATCAAGTTTAAAATTTTTCTTTTTAAACTGTTAATTTATAAACTTGACAAGAGATAAAAGCACAATCTTCAAGGCCGAACTTTAAAAAAAATAAAATAAAGTTAATAGAACACAATTTATCGTGAATGACTCATATACATGGACATGTAATTTAAGAGTTTGGGATAAAAATAAGCACTTCTTTGAAGCCTTTCAGGTCGATATGAGATGAGACATAGCGATGATGACTCGGGGTATGTCCTTTCTAAAAATAAGAGATAAAAGCACTGGTGCGTGGATATGTTGATATGGTGGCACAAGTATAGCAAATTGACTACAATTATATAGTCCCATCGTAATAATATTAAAAAAAAAACTCAAATACTGAACATCAAGTCAAGTATAAAGTTCTTCTCTCCAAGTAACTCCAATTCAAGCCTATATACTTGACAAGCAATGAAAGGACAATTTTCAGGGCCTAACTTTTTTTTTTTTTTTTCCAAAAGTTAGTAGAAGAAAATTTGCTGTGTATTACTCATATACACGAGCATACAATCTTGAAACTTTTAGAATGAAACGAGATTTTTTTTTTGGACCTAAAACAGGGGGTCATTTATGAAAATCAAATGTGAGGGCATGAGTTGAATACATAGGTGTAATGGTGTGATGAAGATCTTATAGAAAAAAAGGGCACAGTCTGAGAAATGACCTTACTACAAGCTGTGTCTTTTGCATAAAGTATGGATGAGATCAAATGAGAACAATTATAAATACAAGCAACAAGAACCAAGATTGAATATACAATCTAATCCAATCAAGAAAAGTTGGTTGATAATACTGGGATCAGTGAATAGAGATGAAAGGGGTAGCTACAATGTCGGTACCATCCTCGTGATGAGAAGAAGAGTTAGACCCAAAATCCTCATTGTCCATGTAAGAAACTGAAAGTGTGCTAATAGTTGGTTCTTTAAATCTATACCCTCTTCATTACCAGTTATTAATGCTTCAGCTTTCTCATAACTAGTCAGACTATGGAATCTATTGCTAGTCGTCTTCTCTAGAAATTCATAACCGGACTTATAAGCATATGCTAAACAAGTCAATAACATTGGACTTCCACTTTCAAAAGAAAAGAACATCCATTTCCCAGGGAACTGACAGTTTGCTTAGTTATAAGTTTACTTGAAACGAAAGCACCTATCTGGGATTTGACATAAGTTATATTTGTTAGAGTGTCCCATATTGCCTAGACATGAAGATATTAAAAGGTTTATAAGTGGTAAGAGTCAACTATCCAAACAACTAGTTCTAGTTATTTGGATAATGGTTGACCCAAGTCAATTATACCAACATCAAAAGTGTCAAAAAACTTTAGCAGTTTTGGAGTTTTTGGACAGCCTAATTTCTGGTCTTGGAGATTTAGGACTTCTAAATCTCTAAGCTAATTTAGGGTTTTATTGTGTAGAGGTTTATATCAGTCGTATACTCGTATACACTAACTTGAGCTCCTAAATTAAAAACAATTGCTCAAATCAGCAAAATTAATGTAACCCCAATAATTCTTTCAATTTGAGAGATATATATTTTTAGTATTTTTTTAATATTAAAGTCTTTTTTGTACATTGTCGAATATTAAAATATAACTTTAATTTTCATATAAACTTGAATAGAGAAAACTTATTTTAGCTTTTATTATCATCCGTTTTTACTATTTAGTGTCTCCAACACAATTGAAAATTATAGCCGTCAACAAAGCTTAAGCCGGATGTTGAACTCATCTAGTCGCTATTTATGACATAACGCTTCAGAGAAATAAATTCCACTAATTATTATTGTTTCTTAGGAAAATTACAATGTCCAGAAAAGTCTCCATTCACAATGTCCCTTTCCTTTGTTCAAATTTGACCAATTAAACACCTTAAGGTACAGCCCGTTATGCCTTGCTCTAAATTGTTATTCCATGGCAGCTTGTTCTGAAAAGATGATCAAATAAAGTGGCTAACTTTTTTTTTTTTTTCTGAAGTATATGGATGGATTTTTCCTGAAGTTGGCATGATATGCGTGAAAATATACAATAACTTTCCTGGAGAAGAAACAAAGAGACAAAAAGATCAAGCACGGCTTCCTTTTCACTTACTACACATATATTCCAATAATTGGAAGAGCAAGCATAATAGATGAGAAATAATTCTTACGATGATGTAACTTATGCTAATTACAGCACTCTAATTACGTCATCAATAATTTAATGGGTGAACATAATTGAGCATCAGAGTCACGAGATGTTAGGAAGAGACTGAGGACTGTCACGGACTTACGGCAATGCCTAACAACCGTGGAAATTGATCATCATCTACTGACCCAGCGATACTTAGCAGTATAGAGAAAATCCCTTGAATTGGCATTGACCATCTCTTACAGGCATAAACAACCAATTAGTGTCGAAATTTTGTTAACCTTTTCAAAGTCATTGCCAAAAATCGTAACTTTGTATTAATTCATTTTAAAGTAAAAAATTAATCTAATTAGGAATCAAATCATTAGTGCTTAATAATGATCATATTGAAACAATAAAACTCAGTTCCAAATTTTACAAGTGATGTGATATGTCTAACTAGATATTAATACTTTGAATTATCAATATAATGGCTTGTTAGTTTAAAAAACTTTGGAGTCAATTTTGACACTAACTTTTGTAAATCTAAAAATATTTTTAATGGCAACATTGCTTATCCAAACATTTAGAATTACTAAATAAGACTTGAAGCTGCGCAACAGTGGAATGGAAATCAACAAGGATGCGAGTATGCTAAATGGCTGCTTTGGTATTTTACAAACTTAAGCTGCGTATTACTGGTATACCAAAATTTTCATCAGTATTGTACAGTTAAGCTTTAAGGTAATCGGACTGCACGAACTCTGCCCTCTTTATTAACCTTTTCTTCTTTATTATGGTAAGGGTTTTGGATCAAACTTTGCGTATCAACGAGATTTCTACGAAATGTTATTGTTGTTCTGAACACTGGTCTTCGTTTGCACTGCAATGAGAGCCAAACACGTTAGCACCGTTATTCATATGCCAAAATCATTGAAATAATTATGTCATGAGATAATCTGTTAAATACCATATTGTGCTAACAGTACAAATCAATTAAATATTGGGTACTTGCTAAGATTTGATCAAAGTCGTGTTAAAATGTCCATCTTATCACCCTCCCATTTGACAGTTACTTAGCATCTTCGTAAACAAGCTCCTCCACAACTCTATTTGAAAATCTTTGAATGTTCTCTTCTAGAACGATTGGCCAGATGACTTTCTTCCCAACGTGCTCCTTTCCTAGCTAGTTGTGCTTAATTTGTATCGCAAAGGGTGGTCAATAATCCTAGAGGTTTGACTTTATGTTTCAAGGTGTGGCTTTTTCCACACATCTAATTGGCCGCTAATTTGGATATTCCTACAGAACGTAACATGCATGCATTATTGATTTTGACTTGGATATCTATTGTCTAAATACAATTGTTTGTATTCGTAGGACATCAAAAGGAAAATTTAACATAGACATCGTTTTGAAGAAATCAATGCTCCGGATAACTAGTATATCTAGTTAATGACCACTTCAATTAACTTTTACCAAGAACCTTATAATAATGTTTTGCAAAAAATCACACCTTACTTATTCAAGGGAAAACAACTAGAAAATGTAATTTGATATGAATAGACTTATTTATTTTTGTTAGAAGCCAATAGTCTCTGTAATTAATCCAATTTGGGGATAGTTGTCCAGTAGATCCTAAACCAATAATTGATGAAGCTCTATTGGCATTATTAATACAACTTCCCTCTGCTAATTATACATGTTGGAGATGAAGAGAATTGGGAGGAAAAGTTGATCTTCTATTTCATGTAACCCAATTATATATATATATATATATATATATATATATATCACTATAGTATTACCGACGGATCAAGATGTCGTAAAAACGACTGTGGGTAATAATTTTTTACGAATAACAAAATGTCCGTTGATAAATTTACCGACAGACATTTTATGTAACTGTTAATGAATATAGCGAAGTTTGTTGGTACGGTCGATTATTGGTAAATTTCTGATGGTTAAAATTTGTCCGTCGGCAGATTTATAGACGGTATTGGTTATTCCATTGATAATTTTATTGCAACATTACCGGCGGTTATGTTTATTCCGTCGGTGAGTATATCGATGGTTATTCTGCGGCAAATCCTGTCAGTAAAGTTGGCGACATAATTGGTTATTCCGTCTGTCAGGGGTGTTCATGGTAGGGTAACCTGACCCGTTCATAAATAACCTGAACCTGAACCTGAATGTCAGGTTCGACAATT
>JAOQMQ010000195.1:26433012-26449087 GCA_027563845.1 Erythroxylum subrotundum | reverse complement strand
GCCAAATAATTTTTTATTCAACCAGAGGAGAAATCATAGTAAGTCGAAGATTTATAAGCCTTATTGCAACTTGTTGAACCCAATACTATTACTTTCTGCAGATTGCTCATAAAACTTTTCCTATTAGCGTAACGGACTGGATCTGTATTTCATAACAGCAATGGATACATGAACGTGGTGAAACTTCAATTCCATTTCTAACGTAATATTAGTAAAATTCATATGATTACAAATCATAGGACTTCTTACTTTCTAATATTCAATTTAAGGGATTTAAAATATGTAAATTTGTTCAAAATTTATATTCCAATCATTCTTATAGCAAATGCTCATTGCATAAATTTTTATTGAATAAAAATATGAACATATTTTAAATATTAAAACATCAATTTTTGCTCTTTTTATCATATTTAATCACAGATAAATCAAAAACATAAGATTTTGTTATAATTTAAATCCGATTTGATGATAAGAGTTTAATTATTGTTTATTTAAATTTTAAATTTTCGAGAGAGAGCTTTAAAATTAATAATAAAATGCTGACCAAAAATAAATAAGGCAATATCTTGATCTTTTTTATTCTCAAATATATTAATTTTAAGTAAAAAATTTGAACAATTGTATCACATTTAAAATTATAATCGAGATAGAAAGTTAAGGTGAGGCGTGTATAATTTTTATGAAAAGACTTATATTCTTGATCATTCAACTTGTAATTTTTATATTGTCTTGTCCTACCTTTATCTTGCATATGGGATGAAAGAAATCATAGAATATTCTCCAATACTGCACCTCCGCTTATTCAAAGACAAGCAAAATTCAGATCCAACACCCTCTCTCATAGAATATTCTCCAATACTGCGCCTCCGCTTATTCAAAGACAAGCAAAATTCAGATCCAACACCCTCTCTTAATAGAACATACTAAAGCTGGTCAATGTTTAGCTCCTTTGTTTTTAATAATTGTAATTAAGTGAGATACGAATGTATAGCTATGTCGGAGTCATATCTTGTTTAAACCTTCCTTTTATAGAATGATATGTTCATTTACATTCTTAAAAAAAGGAATAGTGATCTTAACTCCTCCATTTAAGAAATGACACATTCTTAATTATTAAAGCTTTAACAAGTATGATAAAATAAGTTTGAAAGAACTAAGTTCTAATTAAATAATAATAATTTGTCTCTTACATATTTTTTTATAGAAAGATATGTATTGTTGATCAATTAACTTGTAATTTCTACTGAGAATATTGGGGAAGTACCACGTTTTTACCAAGTGTCTAAAAAGTATAATAACAAAATTGAAAAGACAAAGTTTTAATTAAGAAAATTATCTTTTTTGACGTGAAAGGGCTTTGCCATCTTTTTCAAAGAAATGCATTACCTACCAGCTTTAACACATAAATCAACACAAGTCAAACACTACGTACGAGAGCGAGCACGCCACACTTATACTTGAATAAATGATTAGACATTACTTTGTCACTAACCCACTTTCCATAATTAAAAGATAACTCTATTCAAATCCATCCCATCCGATACAAATGGATCATACAAATGAAGAGAGACCTAAAAGGAGGTACATTTGTCTCAAACAAGTAAGCTGAATCTTCCCCAGTTAAGCCTTACCCTGCATTAAGGAGTTACAATGTCATGATACCGTGTTCAGGAAAATTACAATAACACAACAATAATAATAACAAGAGAAATAAAGTACAAGAAACTAAATCAACACACAAGTAATTTACGTAAAAACCCCTCTCAACTAGGAAAAAATCACGGTCCGAATTTTCATGGACTAAAATCAATCCATTATAATAATCAAGAGTACAATCTCTTAAGATATATGTTATAATATATTTTATTATTTACTTTTGGATAATATTTGATAATTAGATTTAGTTGGATTGAAGTGGGACTCTTTCAAAGTACGATCAAGATGAAATTCAATATATATATCTTATTTTTTGGATAATGGCTATCCAAATTTTTTGGAATTTGAATTGATTGGCAGCTAAATTGTGGTTGAGCTTCATGTGGGTAATGGGTTGTGTGTTGTCGTCTTTGGAAACGAAAAACAAACACAACACTGGCCATTATTTTCAGATGCTGCACTTCTCTTTGGTGGTGTTGTCGTTAATGGTGGGTGTGTAGCAGCTGTGATTTTCTTTCTCTAGGCTTTTACGTGTTTTTGGCTGGGTGATTTGTGATTTTCTGCAGCTGGATATTCTTCTATTATTCAACTACAATTGAGGGTGGTCTTTGGGGATTTTTGGCAGCTGATCCCTTTTCGAGTTTTCTTATTATTTCGGTGTTGTTGTTCATTGTCAATGGCATGTTGATTATGTACCTGTCTTTTTTGATTTGTGGTGTACAAAAACTCCATGATCTTAGTAGCTACAGTTTCAGGTGTATCACATGTTGGTGCTGCACTTTTCTTTGTTGAAGTGGTGTGCGAAAATTCCAGCAATTGAATACGATAGTACTGTTGGTGAACAACTTTCTGATCTGTCATCGAAGGAGTTTAATTAATTAGGGAAGTTGTTTTTTTTATCTCAAGTGTATTCGTTTATGTTCGTTATTGTTTTAATCATTTGAGTTATTTTATTTTCATCATTTATTATCAAATATTGTTGAGAAAATTCTCTGTTAAAGTTAATACGAGGAGGTTATACTATTGAGTGTAATTTACTTTCACGGGTAGTAAGGACAAGAAATAGTGTCAAGGTTGGGTGAGTCGGCTCTGTAATGCCTTAAGTAAAACTATTGTTGTTGTATCATAAGTGAAAGTTGATTAAGCTGGGTGAGGGGCCTATAGATATAGACAAGATGTGTCGAGCTGCGTTAACAAATTTTGATGTTGATTTACATTTATGCGTTTAGTTTTTATTATTTTGGATTGTGCTAAAAATAACTGTGGTCAAATGGAAGATTTTGCGAAACTACTACACCCCTTCAGAAATTTACACAATCGACAACCAATAACAATAATCTGAATGACAAGTACAATTATCTCTAGGTTCTAATACAAATTGAAAACTCTAATCAATTTAGTACGCTCTACAAACCCAAAAGATACGAACACCGAATACCTATTAATGGTGGTCCATTGCCTCTTGATTATCTCATCAAACAATTGTCGTCTCACATGCCAAAATAATGTAGTAGACCTCTCTTTTTCTCCTCCTTTATTCTGGTTTTTAGGTAACACACATTCACAAGCAAAAAGGTTAAGCTTTTTTTGTCTCATCATAAATTGGCTTCTTCAATAAGCCAACAAAACAACCACCTTACTCACTATACAACGAAGCACCAACCCCTTCTACTTATAAGCCAATAAAAAAAATTCTTCATTTAGTGGGCCACTACTTACAAGTAAAACAAAGCCCACCCTTATAATATTTCACCGAGAACAATTTGGATGTTTTACCCCCTTTTCTATTTTCTTTTTCTCTTTTATTAACTTCATTTTACTTCAAACAACAATTAAAATAAAACTCACATAACTAGTATATGGGATTTAGGGAGATACACAACATATTTCTTCCTTGACCCAATTCACCAAACACCTCCTCCTCATCCGAGAATCGAACCTTTTGCTTCACGACTTTATCCCTCCGGATGCAACAACCCTCCATATAGCAACTCTTGTTGTCGGCTTTCCTCCTTTGCATCACTAAGTGAGCACCGCGATACACATTGCACTACCTCCCACTACTAACATATTTATGTCTGTACTTTGTCAATTCACCCAAGGAAGTAAGGTTAGCACAAGCACTTGGCACATACCTCACATTGTAGAAGGTTCAGTTCATACCACCATCAAACTTCATCCTCATGGTCCCCATGCCTTGGACTTTCAACTTTTGATCACCCATCATGTTGATGTGGCCATACTCCCCATCTTGAAGCAAAGTATCAAACAAGGCTTGGTCTCTACAAACATGAACTGACGCGAACGAATCCAACACCTAACTCTCTTTTCCTTCCTTCACTTCACCATGAGTAACAAATAACAAATTACCATCACCATCAACTATGACCACATTAGAGGAATCACCATCATCATCTACTTTAGTCTTGCCCTTCTTATCTTGCATCAACCGGAGACTCTTCAAGTCCTCCATCATCTTTAGACAACGACTTTGGATGTGGCTCTTCTCCTTACAATAGTAACACTCCATGTTACTAAAGTCTTTCATGCGATTTTGATCTACTTCTTGAGCCACCTCCTTTTCTCTCTTGATTCCACCCTCTCAGACTCCCTCATAACTAGTGCTCGACCACCATCACCCAGATAACCACCATCAATTCATTCTCCCTCAATACCTTCATAGCTTCATCTAGCGTAATCTTCTCCCTACTAACAAGCAACGTGATGATAATGGGTCGGTAGGACATAGGTAGTGAAGCCAACAACAAGAGAGCTTGTTCTTAATCGGTGATCTTCTCATCTGCATTCTTCAACTAGGCCACTAATTGGTTGAACAAATTAATGTGTTTCCTGTAAGGTTGTACCCTCCTCCATCCTCAACTGGTACAACTCTCATCTCAAGCACAAGATGTTAGTCAACGATTTGGAGGCATACACACTTTGGAGCTTATCCATCAAAGCTTTCGAATCCGTCATATTCAAGTAGTTGTACTTGATCTCCACAGCTATAGTCAATCGAATCGTACTAACCACCTTCTTTTTATAGACAACCATTTGGCATCATTCAAACTCGCCGGCTTGCTTGCCTCTAAAGCTAAATCTAAATTTTGTTATACCAACAAGTCCTCAATAGTACTCTTCTACATCCAAAAATTCATTTTCCCATTAAACAAGGGGTGTGAAATTTTGAATCACTATTTTCACCCATTCTCTTATCACACTAATTCCTCCCTAAATCAAACAATAATTTTTCCTACACAAGGATCATCTAACCATAGACCTGATACCACTTTGTTGGGGAAAATTACCATAACCACAACAACAATAATAGCAAGAGAAATAAAGTGCACGAAACAAAATCAACACATAAGCAATTTAAGTGGAAAACTATCTCAACTAGGAAAAAACCCACAGTCCGGACCTCCAAGGACTAAAATCAATTTACTATAATAATCAAGAGTATAATTGATAACCAATAACAATGATAAGTACAATTATCTCTAGGTTCTCGTACAAATTGAAAAGCCTAATCAATTTAATAATATCTACAAACCCAATAGATACCAACATCGAATACCTGTCGATAATGATTCGCTTCCTTTTGATTATCTCACTAAACAACTGTCATCTCACATGCCAAAACAATGTAATAGACTTCTCTTTTTCTCCTCCTCTATTCTGGTTTTTACGACAACATACACTCACAAGCAAAAGGGGTAAAGCCTTTTTTTAATTTCATCATAAAATGGCTTCTCCAATAAGCCAACAAAGCAACCACCTTACTCACCAAACAATGAAGCACTAGCCCCTTCTACCTAGGGGCCAATAAAAAAAACTCTTTACTTAGTGGACCACAACTTGCAAGTAAAATAAAGTCCACCCTTGCAATATTTCACCGAGAACAATTTGGGGGTTTTATCCCCTTTCTATTTTTTTTCTCTTTTCTTAGTTTCATTTTTATTTCAAACAAAAATTAAAATAAAGCTCATATAACTAGTATTTGGTATTTGGGGAGATACACAACGTATTGTATCTAGTTTCAACTTTTATGATTATTTTTTTCTCAATAAGTCATTCGTAAAAAAATTTTATGTTCAACAACTTTCAAGTGTGTGTTAGCTACTTTAAAAAGGCAAGATGTTCTTCTATTTTGTCTCTTGAAAAAATTGAACCGTGTAAAAGGAAATTAATCAAACAAATATATATGTTGTTAAAATTGATTGTATTCGACCAGGTTCATAGTTAAATAGGATTAAAGGAACAATAATGAAAAAATAAACACACAAATTGTTACGTAAAAAAATCCCAAACAAATTAGGGTAAAAACCATAGTCAAAGAAGAAGACACTTCACCATGAAAATTTACGAGTTACAACTTCTCTCTATTTTACAAGAAAAAATACTAACTTTTTCAAAAATAGGAGAAACACTCTTTAAATTGTAGAGATTGAACTGAAGAAGAGAAGACTTCCAGGATGATTATAAAACCATTTGGTAAGACCTATTTATAAGCCTCCTAGACGCAATTACAATTGTGAACAAATTGTTCATAGCTGCCATTTTTTTGTTTTACTTCTTTCTGCTTACATGTGGACTATCCACATGCAAGTTTCTTCCTGCTTTTGTTGATGTATTTTAAGTCGGTTGCCTTTCTTTTTTTGAATCTTTTAAGTCCTCAATAACAATATACAAATATGCAAAAAGCTGAGTATATCTTTGTAATTTTAACGGCAAGAATGAAATGAAGCATTTGTATCTCTCTCAGCGGTACAAAAGATTTAAATCTGCAACCTCGTTTCTAACCCTTAAGAACAAATTCTTTACTATCAAACCAAAAGTTACAACATGATTAGTATCAATACTATTTCCTTTATAATAACAGTACTAAGCTCACCATTTAAGCGACTAACAAACATTTGGGACTATTACGTGATGAGAAGAGATATCAAGGACCAATAAACATAGTAACGAGTATATCAGTCACTCGTTGAACCCATAATCTAACAACAATGATGGTCGAAAATTTTATTAAAACTACATTTGTGTTCAAATTTAGTATTTAAATAATTATCATAAATTATAATTTACTTCGTTAGTGTTAAGATATATGTTATATATCTTATTATTAATTTTGACATTAGTTGATAACTAGACTTTCAAGATAATGTTGATTTGGTTCAAACTCTAATCTAGATGGGATATAATATTCCTTAGATAAGATTGGTAGCTAATTAGATGTAGGAAAAACTCTATCTAGTGAAGACTCCTTGGTGAATCACGTCACATTTGTTTAATGTGTGAAGAACTTCATCTTATAAAGACTTCTTAGAGTATGATGTGACCATTCAACTGAAAAATATTTTGCAACAATTCCCTTAAGGTGTGAATGTCGTTGAGGTGCTTCAAAGTTGTGTGTTGTTCATGTGTCTTCAATTGTAACTCTTCTTTTGGGCTGCGTGGTTGATGATTTTCTTTATGCAATTGTGATTTTGTCTTTTGGCAATTGCGTGAATCAGTTTTGTATTATATTCTACTCTTCAACGTCGTTTAAGGGTGGATCTTTAGAGCTATATTTTTAATAATCCAAGCTATCTTTGGCAGCTACAGTTTTGGTGATTTTGGGCAAGTATTTTTAGTAATCCAAGCTATCTTTGGCAGCTGCAGTTTTGGTAATTTTGAGCAATCTTTGTTGCTGTGTTTCATATGCCTAACATGGATTTTTGGACAGTTATATAATCTTTCTTTTAGAGGAAAAACGTGCTGAAGTTTTAGTGTGTGTGTGTAGCTAGGTTTTTGGAGATTTTGAGTGATTTTGGTAGCTGATTTTTTGGTGATTCTGTCCAAATTTACAGCTATGTTTTTGTTAGGTTTAATGCAATTTTATGGATTGAATATATGTTGTTTTTTTAGGAAAAACGTGTAAAAAAATTGTTCATTGTGTAGCTGCGTTTTTTTGTATTTTCGGTGAGCAATTGGGTACTCTATTGATCTATAGTTGTAGTTGCGTTTTTCTTGACTAGGCGTGAATTTTTTGGGCTGTTGAGTTATTATTTTGGTGTGTTGATTTCATGGGAATATTCTCCAATCTGGCATCTGTGCTTTCTAGGGTTCGGTGTAACCATTATGGGGAGTCGTTATTGCTAGATTTTTGTGTGAAAACTCCATAAGTTTTCATGCGGATATAGCTCCATTGTGTGCAACGTTTCAGTGAAGAAATGTTTATTTTTTGTTGGTGATTTTTCTGCTACTGTGCGTGGGATACTCCAATGACGATATTGGAGGTATACAACAAATTTCTTGGTAGACAACTTTCTAATCCTTCGTTGATGAAGTTATATTGTTAGGGAAGTTGTTTTCTTTCAAGTGTTTTTATTTATGTTGAATTTTATTTAATCACTTGAGTTGTTTATTTTATTTCGTTATCATTAAACATTATTTGAGAAAATCTTCTATTGAAGTTAGTATATGAAACGGTCGTACTATTAGGTGTGATATTATTTCACAGGTTGTGAGGACAAGGGATAGTGTCAATGCCTCAAGGGTTGAGTGGTGTCAGCTTAGTAAAGTCTTGTATAAAACTATTGTCGTTAGTGAAAGAATTAAACTGAGTGAGGGTCCCGTAGACGTAGGTAAGGTATACCGAATTGCGTTAACAAATCTCGGTATTGATTTGTTATTTCGTTTTTGATTATTTAATTTTTATTTTTTTATTGTACTAGAAACGACTGCGACAAAATCTGAAAGTTTGCGAAACCTTTACTACCCCTTCGATTCTTCAATTTTTGCGAAACCTGTACTACCCCTTCGATTCTTCAATTAGCCTCTTTTTTGGTATTCATATAGATATATAAAGTTCAAATTCCAAAATAAGCGTGAGGATTATCGGTAGAGTAAATTAAATTTCTCATCATAGTCTTTAGAAAAACTTTTATGGAAAAGAAATGATAAATTATAGTAAGCTCTTCGTAGTTTTGCCATTTTCTGAAAGTTCCTTTATGGTTGAATTTGCTCTGAAAGATTCTTATAGTTTGATAATTAGTAAGATTCTTTTCTTTGTATTTACCTGCAGTATAATCATTTGTAATATTTTAAATTAAAGTTCCCTCAAATTACTAATAAGTTCTAATATTCCAATAGCTGCATCAGGAAAGAACCACCGTATCGGTACAAATAAGAATACATAAAATTAAAGATATATTATATACTTTTTATTATGTTTTAAATTCCCAATTTTAACCAAAGCTACACCCAACATAAATGTGGTCCATATTCTTACAGGTCACTGTGTCAAAAGTAATATTATATGTATTATACGCTCATCAGTGACGAGGAAATGAATTTGTACTGGTCAACGCAAGCAACTAAGCTTCATAATAATATTATCAGAGTCTAACTTGTTAGTATTGAGAAATCAGTCGTACCAATCAGAGAAGAGCCTTGATACATATTTAAATAGACGTGCTTTTAATATTAATTTGGATTCCATATAAATTCCTTATCTTTAATCTGCCAAAGAATAAGCGAATCAAAAGATATGCAAACTGAATTACGCACTTATATGTAGTTAAGAATAATGTAGAATGCCTACGCATGGCGTGTGACGATACGAAGCTATGATTCCTTGTAAGACCTGGAAACAAACTCGTCCACTTAAATCATACTAGTCCCCGAACTCTATAATCATTCTAGGCTTTGTTATTACTATCATCTTTATACACAAAAAGGGAGGTTTAATTATGCCGTCCACGAGTAAGCTACTATATATAGAGAGTTCATAAGTTATCATTCATAGGTATATATCAAAGCCTTGTGAATGGATATAATACGGGATGACGACCATATCTTTGTCCCCAACAATTAGCCGACCAACCCCCTCGACATGCACTTATCTTACACGTATACATAAATTTAATAGCTCAATAATTATGTTCTTCTCTCTCTTCTATTATGGAACATAAGTCCTCAATTTGGACAGACCTGAATGAATCAATTGGCTTCAGTATAGTTATATAGAGCATTTTCCTAAATTTTTAACAACTATAATTGAGCCACACAACCCCTCAATATCTTATCGAGAGAGGATTCTGGCTTTTGGATTACCTGAAAGAATAATACCTAGTTCATACCTTAGTTCTTCTCATGACCCAAAGGTTTCGTTCATTTGAAAAACCGAAACGAGTGCACTAATCGTTTTCTAATAAGTCAGTCAGTTTATCATATATGATTATGGATATTGGTTCTACCTATTGACATTAACATAATAATAGAATAGTAGATCCAAAGTTTCTTAATAGGAAATGGTCCTGCCACACATGATCGACAAATTGTCTTAATGTAACCTTTGTTTTTACGTGGATAATTGTTTATGCTTGTCATCAATGTCTTGTCGGTGAATTTAGCTTCAAATCAAATCACTGTTGATTGTTTAATGTAATATAAAAAAATGGAAAAATATGTAAGGTTTGGAATCGCTCTTAATTTAAAATTCACTTTTATTATATTAAAAAGAATGTATATTTTTCTTTTGTTAAAAGTGACCCTAAAACTAATATTTGTGGTTGCATAAAGCATGCCCTAAAAATAGAAAGTAGCAACACATAATCATATGACAAAATTATATTATATTCTCCACTTGAAAATTATTTAAATTTTTTAGATGATCTGTAGCAATTTTCTCGTATACGAAACTATAATTAGCATCTTCAATTCTTTGTTGTCAATCTTGGGATCAAGTCATTTTAGTATCACACATCAAATTAAATATTAGTCGGTCCTAACTTTGTTCTTCACATTGATATAACACTGTAGCAAATGTCTTGCTAGTGATTGTTAAGATTTCCAGAAAGCACAAATGATACCGAGTCTCCTTGATATAATATCAAGACCATAAGAAGATTATTGTACGGTTCTACTCATTATGAGAATCAAAATGTTTCTCCACTTATACCAAAAACTAAATGAAATTCGGTAATCTACAGCATTATTTAATTAATTTATATTTTAAATGAATAAAATTAATATAATTTGCAATTACTAATATTTTATTTGTTATATGCTTATTTATTTATATTTTATTTATTGTAATTCATTATCGATTATTATAAAGAATGTATATTACATTGATAAGTAAAGTGTTTTGTAGATATAACGTTTAATATTATAATATAAAATAGCATTTTAATATTTTATAATAATAATTATATGTTAAATAATTATATAGAAAAAGTAGAAACAATATACTTAAGTATACATTGTGCTTACAAATTATTTTCATAATAAATATTAATTTATTACAAAAAATGACAAGCAAACATTAAGCAACTTAATTATTTAATTACATATTCATATTTACCGTAAATTTTAAGTTTAAATAAAACCATCAATTTTTAAAGTAAAAACTCTTATCATTTCACATACTTAACAACATTTGTATCTCATAAATTGTAATTATCTTACTTGAAATTTAATATCAACTTCTCACCTAGCACCTCTTTCAAAAAAATTATAATTGAATTAGTATCAAATATTTTTTAAATAGATAATTATTAAAATATAAAGCTTCCAATATTCATCTACTGTGGCATGAAGAACCAAGACTACAACAGTATAGTGTTTTAATTGTTATAATAAAATTTTAATATTTTATAACTTTAAAATCAAATTAATTAGTTTACAATACATACACGTAAATAATAGTTATATTATGATATTGTTTTATTAAATATGATAAATTTCTTAAAAATATATGTTAAAATATTTATCATATTTTATTTTTTATAACATACATTAACTTTTATAATAATTATAGCTTTCATTATTTTACACATTGATATACTAGGATTAAAAAAGAGATTAATTCCTTTTAAGATTTATATAAATAATGATCAATATTAACTATAGATACATTGCATAGATATGAAACTTAGAACCAAGAAGTTTAATTATTTAACATATAATTATTACTTTTGTGCATTGTTCATGCAAATAATTTAAACGTCTAAAATAGATATAATTAAATTAAATTAACTTAAAATTTTAAATATTATGTTATTAGGATAAATAAAATTTGAATTTATCCATCATAAAGAAATAATTATATTAGATAAAATTTTAATAGTAAAAAATTAAAATAAAGAATCATAACTCTTTGATTAAATACAATATTAAGAAATATAATGCCTTTATTATATGTAAATCATCGGTAAAGTCAAATAAATTATATCACTAATTTTTATAAATTATTTATTATAATAAATATTATTTATTATAAATAAATTATAAACAACTAGATTACAATTTGAAACTATTAGGGGCATGTTTGGTTGGATGTTAATTAATGGAATGAAATAGAATAGAATGGAACGGAACGAAATGGTTTATAATGAAATGAAATATACTATAGTGAAAAGCTGTTTGGAAGGGATAGAAGGGTTGGTCAATAATTTCTACAAGTGCACAGAGTTGTTCCTAGTATCCACACACTAAGTATTCCAAGGTTGTCTCCCTAAAGGATCAATTTATTCACCGCCAAATTAATTCTAATTGTTTGCATGTTATCGACAGAAAACTCTAAAATGTGATTGGAGTTGAGTGAACAGTAAAGTGTAAGTACTAAACAAGATAACAACAATGGATAAATCAAAGGTTTAGAATTAGGGATTGGGGTTCACCAATTTAAAAGACTGACTCATACATTATGAAATTGATTGAATGTTAGGTTATGAAAACAGTTGCACAACTTTACCCATATCTCTTTTCAAAGCATACAAGAGTATCCAGCTAGTTGAACACCATCTCTCAATGTGCAAACTTACTAACCAAATTCATGAAGAACAAGCAACCACAAGTTCTCACCCTAGCTTAGGATATCTCTACCTCTAAGTCTAAGGTGTTCATCTTCCTATAGCATGAACCATATTTCACTCTTCAGTAAATCATATGATTCCTAAGATTGCCTCTATGGAGATCAAGCATAGAAACAACAGTGATATTCAAGAAAGACAAACATAACCTAGAAATTTTCATTCATCATTCAACAATCCATATCATACAAATCAACCTCCAAATAGGCTACATCCCTCACCCTAAATGAGGTTTAGTTCCAGGGCATTGTAACAAAAATCATACACAATAGGATGCTCAGCATTTAAGAAAGAGTAAAGAGAGAAAGTAGAAGAAACATAGGAGAATGTTGCTTCCAATCCTTGAGGAAATCTCCCAAATTCCCTATCTTCCTCTTATTTTGTGCCTCCCAATTGTAGCAACCTTGTTTTCAGTGTCCAGCCCCTTTTTAGGTCTAATAAAAGAGTATTTATAGTGTCCTTGGTCCCAAGAAACCTAGTTTTTCCTAAACAGGGGAAAACAGATCGTGTTGGCTGCCAATGTCCGTTTAACGAACCTTCTTGAGTCTGAAACTGTATTCTGCCAGGCGATGTCCGTTAAACGGACCTTCATGGGTCTGGAAGCTCCTCCTGCTAGGCAATGTTCACGCCTTTGACCTTCCAGTTGACATAATATCTTCTCGGAGTCTTCTCGGATGTTATAGAACTCGGAGTCCTCTTTGAAATCATCCTTGAGTGTCCTTAATCTGGCATCCATAAGAAAAGTTATGCCTTTTTTTCCCCACAATCTATCCATTTGTACCTATCAAGCAACAAAGTTGGAATGTGAGAGAATTAACCAAATAAAACTTCAAATCCATATAGAAATAAGTCAAATTGATTTCAAATTATCCCAAAATCATCTACAAATAATTTGACTTATCAAGGGTTCATAATATAATGTAATGAAATTTTGTTTAGAAGATGGATGGAATAGAATGTAATGTATAGTAAATGATTATTATACTCTTATATAATATTCCCACACAACCTAGAATCGAAAATGCACAAACACTCGAATGCTATAGTTTTAAAACAGCAAAAACCTATGACTTACTTACAAACAATTAAAGCACGGTTGTGACTTCAACAATAATTTTTTTATATATTTTCTATTTTTCATTAATAAAATTTTTATTATTAATTATATACAATTTATTATTAATTATATAAAAACATTATTATTAATTATTTAATAAATTTTATTATATTAAATATTATTCTATACTATTTGATTTATATTTAAAAATAATTTATTTATATTTTTATTTATATAGAAATATATTTGTGACTTACCAAAAACATGTCACGACACTATGATAAATAATTAAAGAATAAATTATATATATTTCTATTTTTATTAACAAAAATTTTAATAAAAAATTTATTATTTTATTATTAATTATATACAATTTATTGTTAATTATATAAAAATATCATTGTGTTGTGTTGGTTATTATTAGGGTAGGGTAAGAAATAATTGATATTTTGAAAAATTATTGAGGGTATATTAGGTAGTATATACTTATTAGTTTACGTTCCATCCTAAACCCCCCGAATCGGAGGTTTCTCATTTTCACTGTTTAAGGTAGAATGGAACGTAACATAAAACCCTCCGTTTCCATCTCATCCCATTCCATTTCATTATAAAACATCCTTCCAAACGATGAAACTGTGTTACATTCCATCTCATTCCATTATAAAACCCTCAACCAAACTGACCCTAAGGAATGAAATAGAAGAGCCAATTGTTAATAAGGATTCTAATGTAACAGTGAAGGATAAGCTAATAGAGAGGGAAAATCTAGGCTCTTCAACTACTGTATCTTCATTTAGAATAGAGTGTCAGCTCGGGTTTGAAGGATAAGATAGTTGATTTCCAAGTCCAAAGAACTCAATCCAAGTCCAAACAACTCAACTTTCTAAAAACATGATGCAGGGGTAAAGATCATCACAAACTGTAACTGAATTAATGCATGAAAGTTCCAAATCCCTGATTGAACAAATTAACTGTCCTTGATAGTTTAAATGATGTCTCAGCAGAGAAGGAAGCTCCAGTATCTGAGCAAGGGGACTGCTCTAGTGAGAAAAAAAATTAGGTAGCATTGAGTTAGTTCCTCTAAATTCTCAAATTATCCAACAAGCTGAAGACGGAGAAATAATTGTGGAGCACTAGTTACAAATGAGAACTGTAATTCTTGTAAAGGCTAATCCAAATGCAAAACTAGTAGCCCAATTAGCTAGTTTGAAAAGGTGATCCTCAAGGAAAAGGGCTAAGAATAAACTTATAGGGGAATCTTCCCCAAATGATTCTAGTCTGGAATGTTAGAGGGTTAAATGGCCCTCTTAAAAAAGCAATGGTTAAAGATATGGTGTTGGTCAAAAAGCCTCTAATAGTAGGGTTTTTAGAAATTAAAATAAAACCTGCACATATGATTTTAGTCTCGAAGCTTTTGGGAGCAGATTGGTAGGAAATTTCAAATCATTCCTTGTATTTTAATGGTCCGATACTATGCTTCTACAATTACAATAAAATCGTAGTTCAAATAGTGGTAGAAAATGAGAAACTTAACCATTTGAATTGTAAATTGAAAGGGGTAGCCACTACATTTCTTCTATCATTAATATATGCTTCGAATTTCCAATTTCAAAGAGCCTCTTTATGACATTTTTTGCAGTCTTTCGAAACCACAACTACTAATCCTTGACTTGTAATCAAAGATTATAATTGCATACTCACTAATAATGAAGTAGAAGGTGGAAAGGGGTTTCACATTACAACATGGAGCGAGTTAGTATATTTTTTTTGCAAAGGTAAAGTCATTGATTTGAGATACAAAGGGAGACTATTTACTTAGTCTAATAAACAGCAAAGCCATTTGCTATTTTGGAAAAAGTTTGATAAAGCTTTAGTAAACCAAAGTTGGTCAGTTCAGTATCCTTAATCCTATGCTGAATTTCGGGAAAACTCTTTCTCAAATCATTCTTATATTAGCATTCACAATATCCAAACTGTACAACATCCCGGGGCTCCTTTCAAATTCTTTAATGGCCTTACACAACTGGAAGGGTTTATAGATTTGTTAGAATCTTGTTCAAACCACAATGTGGATGGTTTTAAATCTTTCCAAGTAATGCAAAAGCTAAGATGGGTTAAACAATCTCTTAAAGCTTTTTAAAAGCTAATTAGAGGTAGACTAAAGTTACTCATCAAATGCTGACTGAGGCTTAAAAGGCTTGTTATCTATCTCCATATGATGATCTTTTGAAGCAGACAAACTGTGCTAGATGAAAGGATCATCAAGAAGCTCTAATGTTGCATAATTCAATCTTAAAACATAAAGCTTAAATTAATTGGCTAAGAGATGGCGTATTGGGTCCGTGTTTTGCGTGTTGGGCCCGTGTTTTGCGTACCTGGATGAACAGGCCCAGCGTACCTCAAGGTTGCACGCGACCCACACTTCAAGGTTGCACGCGACCCACACTAATCAGTATTGTCCTCTTTGGCCACGATTCAAACTCGTGACCTCAAGGTTTTG
>JAOQMQ010000195.1:26404564-26416181 GCA_027563845.1 Erythroxylum subrotundum | reverse complement strand
TTTCTTTAGTCATTCTAATTTCCTCATTTCATGTCACTTGACACTTCAAAATTTCAAGAAAAGTTCGGGGTCCAACACAGTTGCTGTTGTTTAAGGTAGTGTTTCATCAAATACCACATGTATCGATTATTCTATCTTCTTTGTTTTTTTATTATATACTTTGAATCCTTTATTAGTGGTATTGTAGCCCAAGAAAATAGCTTCATCTAATCTCACATCAAACTTTTCAATGTTGTCTTTTCCATTGTTTAGAATAAAACACTTGTAGCCAAATGCTCGAAAGTAAGCAACATTTGGTTTTCTTCCTTTCCATAACTCATAGGGGGTCCTTTTTAGAACAGGTCTTATAAAACATCTGTTAAGTACATAACACGCCGTGGATACTACTTCTGCCCAATATCCATAAGGTAGTCCACTTTCACACAGCATGGTCCTGGCTATATCAACCAAAGTTCTGTTCTTTCTCTCTATAACTCCATTTTACTGAGACGTCCTTGGATAAGAGAAGTTATGAGTTATACCATTGTTATCATAGAATTCTTCAAACTTTCTATTATCAAATTCTCCTTCATGATCGCTTCGAATTGAAGTGATGTAGTACCCTTTTCTATCTAAATTTTTCTGCAAAACTTCTCAAACACTTCAAAAGCATCATCCTTATTTGATAAGAAATAAAACCATGTAAATCTAGAGTAATCATATACTAGAATAAAATCGTAATGTTTACCACCTAAACTTTGAGTCCTAGTGGGATCAAATAAATTCATGTGCACAAGTTCAAGTGGTTAGCTAGTAGACACAATATTTTTAGAAGGAAAGCTACTTTTGACTTGTTTACCTTTTAAACAAGCCTCACAAAACTGATTGCTTTCAAACTTTAAGGTCAGTAGTCCTCTTATCAACTCATTTTTGGACAGTTTTAATAAAATGCTCATGCTGGCATGTCCAAATCTTCTGTGCTAGATAAACAAATCCTTTCCTAGAGAAACAAAACACTTAACACTTTGTGAGAACATGTCTTCTAGTTGTGCACAATATATATTTTGATTTCTAAGACCAACAAACATAATATTATCATTATGAGTATCGACAATTTCATAATGAGATGCATAGAAAGTGATTTTGTAACCTTTGTCACATAGTCGACTCACACTCAACAGGTTATGTTTCAAACTATCAACAAAGAGAACGTTATTAATAGAGATAGAGTTAAAATCACCAATTTTATCAATTCCGGTGAACTTTGCTTTATTTTTATCTGCAAAGACAACATTAAATTTATCTTTTCTTTTAATGTAGTTAAAGTGTGATATTTCACCTGTCATATGTCTCGAACAACAACTATCAATTATCCATTGATTCTCTCTTGTCTCTGTTTTGAAATATATCTGTAGGAAGCATTATCTTAGTTTAGGTACCCAAATTTTTCTGGGTCTTTTAAGTCAGTAGTTTGACCTTTCGGTCTCTAAACATACATCTGAGATAATTTCTTTTTGCGAAAAATTACAAGAATGACTAATGTGACCATGTTTACTATAGTAATCGCGCAAAACAAATGAATGATAGTTATTATGATTTTTGCCACTTAGTAGGTTCTTACTGTTTTGGCTATAGCTACTGCTAGATTTAATAAAGAAATTTTTTTATGGCCTGATATTGATATTTTCATTGTATCCTATTCTAGCCTTACTAAAAATGCATTTACCACTACTAAGCAATGCATCAAGATTCTTCTTCCATCAACGAAATTTTCCAGATCTTTTTCTAGAGATAAGATCTTTCCATCACTTTTCTCCTTTTCAAATTCTAAGGAGGCGACTTTTTCTTCTAACTATTTTTTACCTTGTCAGAATCATTTTTAGCAACGTATTTTCTAATTTAGCTACTCTTTTTTGAAGCGCTTCTTTTTCTTATAGTTAACCTCAAGAGACATATTCCTGGCTACCAAATTCTCATTCGCAGATTCCAATAATTTAATCTTACTCTTTAGAGACGCATCATTGCTCTTAGACTTCTCAACTTCTTTAAAATACTTCACTGTCAACCTTATGTACTAATCATGTAATTCATAATATACATGTTTCAATTCATCAACTTCAATATCACATTCAGAATAATATACCCCATCGTCTCGTGATTTAGCCATAAAGCAAATGTTGTTGACTTCTTTTGGCTCTTCTTCTTCAAAATTTTTAGAATCCTCATCTAACCAGACTGAGGTCATCGCTTGCTTTTTGGATTTTCTGTTTTCTGACTTGTTCTTTTGAAGTAGAGGACATTTTGGTTTTTGTGTCTAGGATTTTTGCAGTGATAGCATATGATTTAATTGTTTTGTGTATTGTTATTGCTGATGTTATCTTTTGATAGGAACCTGTTGTTTCCAGCTTTCTTGTTTCCTTCTCTTTTCTTTAGCAGCTTCTTTTTATAGAAGTGAGCATATTTTTTGACTATAAAGTTGAACTCATCATCTCCATCTATTTATAGCTTAGTGTCACTTTCATCACCGTTTGATTTGTCAGTTGCTTTTAGTGCCATTGCTTTTCTGTAGGAGGATATTTCATCTCGCCTAAGCTCGGTTTCATGTATCATTAGATTTCCTCATAGCCAGTCGAGTGAAATGGTGTCTAGAGCCTTTGTCGTTTCTAGAGTTTTCACTTTAGAACTCCATTCCTTTGGTAGTGACTTTAGAATCTTCGTTATAAACTCGTCATTGGGATATATTTTCCTATGTTCTTTAAGGTCGTGATGATATTGTTGAAGTGTCCGAAAAATTCGTCTATGGTCTCTCCCTGTTTCATGCCAATAGTTTCATATTGATAAACTAAAAGAACTATTCTATGCTTCTTTACCTCATTCGTTCCTTCAAATGTGACTTGTAGTTTGTCCCACATTTCTTTTACTGTAGAGCAGTAAGATATCATTTCATATTCTTCTGGGGACAATGCACACGTTAGGTGATGCTTTAACTTAGGGTTTAGTTGTTCATTTCTCTTGTCAACATCAGTCCATACTTCTACATTATTAGAAGTGGGAATTGTAGCTCCAACTTTAATTGCTTGTCATACTTTGATATCTACAGATTGCAAATATATGGTTATTCTCTCTTTCCAGCATAAGTAGTTGTTTCCATTTAAGTAAGGAGGCTCTGAGATGGATTGTCTTTCAAAACTTTTCAGATTGCTTGCCATGACCTATCACATACTGTAAAACACCAAATTGTGAAACCTCGCTCTGATAACAAAAGATAAAGCAAACACACGCAAGAGGGGGGGTGAGTTGTGTATGACAAAATTTGTTTTTGTAAGTTACTTTCAGTTCAAAAAGAAATGACATGAGCCTGTTTATAATTAAAATAGTAGGAGCCTGTTGTGTCATAGGAACCTATTTAAATGAAAGGAGCCTATTAAGTGATAAAAAGCTCGTCAAACGACATGACCTTACTAAACAAAGAGTACTTTTAAAACAATTTAAAACGGAACCGTAGGCTTTTCCCCCCAGATATGGAGCGATCGTGACCCGCAGGCTTTTCCCCCCAGACTTAAACACCTCTCACTCTTTTGGCCATAACTTTGTCGTCTGACCTCCAAATAACCTGATTTTTAAAGCAATGGATTCCTAACACATTCCTCTACCGCTCCATAAATATTTATAGCTTTTGATATTAGTTTGAAAAAGATTGATTAAATCAAAATGAGAGGATCTATTGAAAGAGTATGAGTTTGATATTTTTACTGAACATGCTTCGGTATTTTGAGGATATCTTGATCTGTAGGGCTCCAAATGAGTTGATTCTTGTTTTTAACTAAAATAGATACATGGAGCTACAAATTCTCTTTGGGAATTGAATTTTAATTCAGTCTCTAGGACTTTCTATTTCTGGATGGAAGTTGAGTATAGTGTGTAGTCTCGATTTAATACTATTCCAAAAATGGTTGGGCTATAACTTTCAGATTTCTAAACCAAATTGAATGTTTTTGGTGTCATTAGAAACTTAAGACAGTGGGGAATGAATGTTCTGAAGAGGTAAAACTGAAATTCCAATTGGAAGTTTCCCAAAATCTGTTCTGAAATAAAAGAATGAGTTTGCTCATGTTTTGTAACTCCGAATGTTAGGCTCCAAAAACGGGGTCCAACAAAAAATGTATATGCTTTTGATAACATAGCTTCACAAAATTTTGTATCGTTCAGTTCTACTTGTTCATAGTTGCATTGTCTCTTCCTGAAATCGACATTTCCTTCAACTAGCTGTTGCTTCACTTGCATCAACGTTTATCTTTGCTAAAATTCTTTCAGTGATCACGAAGCTAATATGTTGTTGGCCCCAAATATTTTTTTGGAGTATTTAATAGTTTGATTTATGTAGGGATTAATTAGTTTGATAATGTGAGTAAGGCTTTTTGAAGTGGGTTATTTGAATTTAGTATTAAGGTAGTAAGTTTATGTAAGGGGTAGTTTAGGAAGAACACTTAAGTTGTTAAATTTTAAGGCTTACAAGGAGGGGTAATTTGGTCTTTTGGCTTCATTAAAGAAGGAAAGAAGACTTGTTTGGTATTAGGAGAAGAAGGAACATAAATTAGAAGGAGAAGAGAGGAGGTTGTTTCAGTTGAGAGGAGAAAGAAGAGAAGAAGAAGATCAACCTAGGGTTTCACCTTTCATTACTTTAGAAGAGTGATTTTAAGAGTTTTTTTCAAGAAAGAAAAAAAAAGAGGAAGATTTGATCTTCCATTAGAGCCAAAGAGCAAAAATCGTGGGTGGAGATTCAAGGTTAGTTGTTTCAAATTTTTTGAAATTTTGAAGGGGTTTTTGGTTCAAATGGCTTAGGAAAAGTATGGGTATGAGTATTCTAGGATAAATTTCATGTTTTTGTTTCCTTAGGTTTTCCAATTTTAAGATCTCTTTTGATTTGGGGTTTTTGTGTTTACAAAGAAGATCAAGGGAGGCAAAAGGAGCTAGAGGAAAGGCATCTTGAGCAAGTCTAAAGCAAGGGATTTTAAGGTGGGTGACATCTTTATAACTGAGAAAATGAGCTAGTACAATTACTTTCAATAAATGGAATTTAATGCTTTCCAACAACTTTGAAAATGTGTATTTATTATTCTTTAGGATGATTTGAGAATATGCCATGTGTCTTTTCTTGTGAATGAATTGTGAGAATGTTTTCATATTGTGTTGATGATTGTAAAAGAATGTGAAAGTGATTTTTGAAAGAATGCAATGGTTATAAAATTGCTTTTCGGAAATGTGTCATTTTGGCCAATATGTTTGAAAAAATGTGAAATGTATGCTTATATGGGTTTGTGGTGGTTCCTTAAGTAAGTCAAGTGCACTTGTCTATAGGCTTTTCCCGCCTGCTCGCTAGTGGCATAGAGCTCCTCACGGACTCCCCTAAGTTCACGGCTACACATGACCGCTACGCGGAAATGTGTAGTACGTTCTGTTTTGGATCCACCCGAACCATTTCCGATGTGTTTATGTGGTTATGATTTGAAATCATTTTGATGCATTCGTTGTGTTGATTTTGTAAATTGCTTGATAAGTTGTAAATTTTGGAACACATATGTGGCATGGTTGTCAATGTAAATTTTTGCATTGGAATTAAATGATTCAAGGATTTTTGCTTGTTATTGGTTATAAATATGTTACTCACGAGCCGTCGAGCTCACCCCCCCCTTCTTTCCTTCCTATCCACAGGCGATGAACAAGAAAATGAGTGACCGAACCGAGGTCAAGGCATCACTCCCGTTTGCTTTTTGATTTTGAAGCTATATTTTGTAAACAAAGCTTTAGTTGCATTTTTGGAGCAAAATTACTGTTCATGTGGCTTCTTTGTAATTTGAATTTCCGAGACTTTAATGTATTGGGGCTAGAAATGCCCATTAAAGCTTTGTAAGAACTCATATTTTGATATTAATGATTTTTATTTTCATTCTCAATCATTTGGTGCCTAATTTTTCCCTACCAACATTTGATTTTTAGTTATGTTTTTGTAATGATTTAGCTACAAAACATTTTTGTAACTAATACATTTTGTCTACAATTTTTGGAATTATCGCCTATAATTTTCAGCTACGAAAAGTTGATGTTTGGCTACATTTTTCTCTTTGTAGCTATATAATATTAATTTCTTTTTTCATAACATAGCCAAACGTCAAATTTTATTTGTTGCGTGTTTCATAACAAAACCAAATTTTATTTGCTACGTTAAATGTCATTTGTTACAATTTTAATATTGTCACGACATGTTATTTATTACATTTTTAATCCATGATATTGAACAAAATGTTTTGTATATAATATATCGACATATATTTTATAATGAATTATTTGCTAACTATTATAAAATTAAATCATAGAAAAATATTATTAATTCAAAATGTTGAGCATTGAATATATAAAGTGAAATTATATAGATGTCATTAAATTATACCAATAAATAGAATATCACATTAAAGGATGATCATTTGTTCATATACAAGATGCTAATGACAATCTAAGCAGTTCGTATAGACAAAACAATAAATAAAGAGTTTACTTGACAAATTACAATATGTTTGACATATTAGAAAAAGGAAAAATTACAAAATGACTGTCTAATGTTGTCCATGTCCATGAACTTTTAATCAAATCAAACACCATATAACTTTACCATTCACAACATAATTAGTCAACAGTTGCAAACACTGAAACCACCATATAACTTTACCATTAACAACATAATCAACCAATAGTTGCATCTTCATTAATTCTATAATATGAGAAAAAACTAAAAATAATAAATATAGGAAGTGATAGAAAAAGTATAGGAGATAGAATTAATGCCCTTTACTTTTCTCTTCATTTCTATCAAAGTCTGGGCTAAGTAATCTTTTGAATAACATATCAAGTTTTGCTAATTTTACTCGAGTTTTTTGTCCCCGGATTAGTTCAACTTGTAATCCAACCTTAAGCTTGTTTTTTTCCTCTTAAAGGTGCTAAATGATTATTTTATATTTTGAGGTTGAAACATTTGGCTTAAGGCCATAGCGAAGGCCTTTTATATAGCTAAAATGAGTACCAAGTACTGTATCACAAATGCCTTTTGCATTGGGCTGGTTCACCTCAGATATAGACTTCTCTAATAACTCTTACATCTTATTCTAAAATTAAAAAACAATATTCAATCCACATATTACTATTTACTACTACATTAATAAATGAACAAAAATATTGAACAAACTTTTATACTTACATAGTTGTTTTATACTTCTTTTAACACCCATCCTTTATCTTTCTCATAGTGAGTGACTTTATATAGTGATATTCTATCACATCCTTATCTATGTAGTTCCTCATCACTCTGTTTAAAAAACAAATGGCGTAATAAATAATATAGTGTTTACTGATTTAAATATAACTTGTAAACATTGATCTTACATATTCTTTTCGGACTATTACAAATGACTTTGACCCTTGATTATGAGTTGTTTTCATTTTTTGATATGCTAACACTTACCTTCTCAAAAAATTTTTAAATCAAGGAAAAAAAAACATAACCTAGTCGCTAAATCATCTAATAAAATTAATGCAAGCAAATGTGAAGGCAAAGAAAACAAACCTGAACTTTCAGGTTAACCTAATAATCACACAAACTATTCCAATTTTCTTCAAACATTCGTTCGGAAACATTCGTTCGTTCCTCCACATAAGAAGGGAAAGATTTATAATACTTATGCAACTTGAATCGATGATCCACAGTCCTTTGTTTTAATAATGAAGTAATACAGTTTGAAACATTTGGGTTCTCAATATCCACAATATTCAATTTCAACTATGAACAATAAATAAAAATGTAATTAATCTCAAAATCATTGAAACAATATTGCATAAAGTTAAAAATTTTGTATAATTACCACAACTTTTTTCAAAGAGTTTTCAAAAGAACTATCTTCCTTCAAAATATGGGAACTTTTTCATAAAATTTTCACCTTCAACATCATCATAAGTTTCTAATCCAACATCTTAGAGATGTTTTAAATCATCAATTAGTGGGTGCATGTTACATCGTTATCCTTACTAGGAGTAGTGAGTCCTGGAATAAGTAAAGACAACAAGAAAAAGGCTCCTTCATACACTTCTATGGGGTTAATTGTATGGAACAAGAATTACCGATCACATGCTGTAAGAATTACCCATATTATTAAATGGATTAAATCCATCAAAGGCTAACCCAAAGTTAAATATTACGATAATTCTCTTTAAGCCATAGAAACTTCCATCAAAGTCTTTCCATGCCTTTGAGTTTGTTGGATGACACATAATGTTTTTACTAATTCAATTGTTTTTATGTCACCTCATATCTATGGTTGTTTTTATTGACATAAAAAGTCTTTGTAATTGTGATTTAATAGGGAAGTATCTTAATATTTTATAGTGTATCTTTCCCTTTTCCATCATTTACTTGCCACCTTGATGTACCATAAATAAGACATTTTTAAGATCTTTAAACTCCTTCCAAAAGACAACACAATCGTACTTATAAGTATGTATTGATATACATCATAATCCAAGGTCACCTAACAATTTTTTTGCTTCATAGTCAGACTTAGGCAATTTATGGCTGATTGGTAATGCATCTTTAAGCAACTCAATCAATATGTCAAAAGATTTTTTACTCCACCTATTATATACCTTTAAGTTAAACAACTTCACAACAAAAGATAGTTGGGAAAAATTAGAGCCCTCTAGATATAATTCTTCTTCTACTATTTTTAATAACTTCTTAAACTTTTCTTGTGTAATTCTACCTAATGTATCAGGAAAAGTATTATCATCCATAGTCTCCATATAATTCCCCACATCCTCTAACATTTCTTCAATTCCATCATCTATGTCATCATTATTATCACTATCATCCACATCATGATTGTTATCACCATCATCACCTATGTCAAAACTTCTAGCATTATTTGCTTTAAAATGTTCACCATGATAAATCCGTCGAGTATATAATTTATTTATGCCTTGGATTAGCAATTGATTATATACATCTTAACTTTGATTGTTGAAATTTAAAAACTCTATGTATGGACAACAAATTTCACATTGTAAACCTATTTGATCTTTTATAAATTTCATGAAATTCTTGACTCCTTCTAAGTATTGACTGGAACATTTCCAAAGAGTCATCCAACTTTTGTCCATATGTCTATACAATTATAAGCAAGTTACTAAATCACTGAATGTAATTTAAGTTGTAAATAAACTAATGGTAAATCAAAATTGACATACCATGTTTGTATTCTACCAAAGAATGCATTTAGTTGGCAAACTATGACAAACCTTATAATAGGACATATGAAAACATAATCTTACAAAAAGCATATGGTGAGAAACACTATTCAATGAAAACAAATAGAGTATGGTGTCATCTAATTTTTATGTGAAATAGGAAATAGGAAATAGGAAATAGGATAGTTAAATTAGGATTCATGTTTATGTCGTATGTAAAACAGATTTTGTGTTTATTGTAATATGCTCAAGGTTGTTAACTTTGGAGCTCTAGCTAATCTAGTTGGAGCCATGAAGGATAAAATAGGAAAAAATGTAGTGACAAATATTATCCTAATATATATTGGGAAAGGCATGAAGCATCAATGGTGAATGAATTGAGATAAACACATTGGAGGTGATTTTTAAAAGAATGTTGAAGTAATAGAAATGAAATATATGGTTGAATGCCTAAGACTTTATTGTTTAACTTAAGTCTTAAAATCAAATACTTAGAGTGATGATGAGGAGTTGAATAAAAATTAAAGCATGTTGATGAATGCCTAAGAGTTTGTGATTTTTACCTAGTGCTTGATATGAAATGAAGCCTAAACTAATATTCCTCTCTTTCCAAATCTTATATACTAACCTACCAAAGAAGATTTTGAAGTTGATAAAATCCTCCTTGCACATTCATCTTCCTTTAGTAATTTCACTTTAAACTGATATAATTCTATATCATCAAATACGAAATCATTAAAATCATTTCCTAAATTAGAGTAGAAGATGAACAACAAATACAAAACATAGACTTTACTTAAATGTATCGATTAAGCACCTAAGTAATCAATCAAGGTACTTTGAAAACTTCCAAGTACAAGCAATCTTCTCAAAATAATAATCAATCCTTTTAGAACAAGGCTACACATAAAAGAGTAAGATGAGGAAAAAAAGCAACATTTTTCTCCAAAGTTCATAGTTTACCATTAATTAGCTTCAATATTACACCAACAAATATATGCAAAAGAAAACCTACGAAGATTTCATTTTTGATAAATAAATCAATTAAAAACATGATCAATTTAAATGGATATAATGCTAATTATTTCTACAAGTTCAACACATCACATAAAAAGAAAGTCTCTAAGACAAGGCCTAAGCCTCCAATGAAACTGTTCTCAGATATTTTAACCAGCATTGGATTTTTCCAAGAATAAACATCAAAACCATATATAACATGTCTTAGCAAAACCCAAGTTCATGAAAAAGATAAAAAATAGAGAAAAACCTCATATACATGAAAAACTCTAACTGGTCCTCTTGATTCTCCAAAGTAGCTCTGATGGTTTTGAGACTTATAATATACAAGATTAAGTATATTGTATCCAACCCATATGAAAAGTTCACTACTTGAATTAGTTAAGGTATACAAAAGTTACTATAGATACTGCATGACTAACGAAGAAAAGGAAAAATCTAACATATTAACAAGCTAATACAGTTCTTAAGTTTGTGTATTTTTATTTTCCTGTGTTCTTTCTCTACTCCTATTTTAGTTTATTTTATAGGAAAATATGGAAATCTAGAAGGCCTTGCTTGAAATCTATTTAAGATGTTGCAACATGTTTTCTACATATTCATGAAGCCATTTGTCAAGCCATGTCAATATAGGTATTGTTGCTATTGGATCATCCATATGTTTTAAATAAACATCCTATAAGCTAATGTTCTAAAATTTTAATCAAATCCAAAATATTTTAACTAAAATCCAATAGCCTCAAATCATCAATCAAAATTATCTTTAGAATCAAATATCATACACTTTTTATTTTCTTATATCCAATTAAGCCTTTATTTCACATACTTCTCTCAAATTAGTATAGTCTAGGTTCACATTGTCAAATTTTATAGGTTAGGACTTTTACACTCCAAAACTATTCCTTCATTATCTACCATCACACAACCGAACCCTAGAATTTTCATGAACTACCTTCTTTGAAGGTTGGATAATATCTTAAGAAATTTCACTTAAACACAATAACCATTGTGTAACATTTATATTTTAGCTTTAGATAGAAGAAGAAAAATGATAACTTGAATTATAAGCTAGTGAAAATGGAACTACATGACATGTTGGATTTTGAATTTCCTTTCAATTGCTTAATTGATAAATTGTGTTTTGTTTAATGGTTCAATTTTTTTTTTTTTTTGAATTGGAACATTAATTAGAATTTGAAAGAGAGAATTAGAGATTTGAGAATTAAGAGAAGTTTTAGGTAAGCTAGCATTCATTAGCATTAAGTAGTTGAGTGGGCCTAAGGGGGAGGAAAGGCTTAAAGCCTTTGGAAAGCCCAAGATGAGGGGGGGCTTT